>PVIJ01020759.1:0-20173 GCA_004024925.1 Scalopus aquaticus | reverse complement strand
ATTCCATTTCATTTTATTTCAGGGCTAGAAACACTTTGGTTTCTTGCCAACTGATGAAACAGTGTGGTACTTAACTTGGATTGGGCCAGGACTGAAAATGACAAATAAAAACCAGAGATGGGGCCACTAGGCAACCCTAGAATGATACCATTTATCTCTTGACATAACACCAAAAAGAGGATAATGAAAAGAGAAATGAGCAAGCTGACATGATAGGACACTTGGGATGGCTTCTAAGAAACACAGATATATGGGAAAGAACATTTTCAAGGTGTAGTATGTTGAGTATTGCTATGCTATCTAAAACATAAAGAGGATTTAATTGAAAAGTGTGCAAATCCTGTTTTATTGGTCAATATCAGTCAATGTTTTAAAGGTCAGCCTTTAGCTATGTTAAGATTTTCTATGCCATGTGATGCAAGTCAGTTTTAAGCTTTGTTTCTTGGAGGAACTGGTCTTAAGTTTTCTCTAAACTTTTATCTGAGAGTAAAATTTTATTATTAACTAGAGGCAATAATCTCTGATATTAAAGTGAGGGCTTAAAATTCTTTATTTCTATTACATTTGGAATATTGAAATTATAATTGATTGAATCCTTCCCAAATGCCTGGCACTGAGAAAAGCATGAGACTCTAAGAGAGATTAAGAGAAACCAAATGCAGAGCCTCCCTGGTGGCACAATGGGTTAAGTGCAGCACTATGAAGCTATCCAGAGCCACTACAACAAGAGTTCTGGCACAGCAGACCTCTCCGGGCTCACCTGCTGCTCTCCTCAGCAGCGTACTTCAGTTGATCTGCCTGTTCTGCTCCCCACTCTATCTCTAGTGAATCCTCTTACCACCCCACACCTGTGGCCTACACCCCAGCTTGTATGCATAAATAAATAAATTTTTTTAAAAAGAGAAACCAAATGCAGTAAGGTTACACATTTGACAAATATTGTATTTCTTTATTTTACTGAATGAACTTTGATTGGTTTAGTCCCCACCCAGCAAGCTATTTGGGAAAAAATACCATTAGTGAATTTATGGTGTCTTTCTCATTTTACAGTGCTCAAGGAGTTTGATGACTGCTTCTGGTCTTGGCTCATTGTTGCAACTGCTTCCCCCCTCCCGCCTTAAGGGTCAATGGGTCCATTACCCAATGGCTTTTTTCTAATCTTGGCCATCAGTACATTTTGCTTCATGCATCAGATATCTATGCATGCTCAGCTCTGGGAGGGCCTGCCCCACAACACCAGGAAATACAGTGAGCTTAGGCCACCGTTGTTTCAAACCCTTCACTCTTCCTAAAACAACTCTCCCGAGGTTGGATCCTTTCTCTACTTAATCGCTAGATCCCCTCCTCCTCAGACAATTGGATAGAACTTTGTACTCAGATAATTAGATAGATCTTTGCAAAACAAAGTCTCTTAAATGTTTCTTTGGTGCAAGAAACAATTAGTCTAAAAGAATTTCTGAGGGAGGTGTGCCTTGCAGGGAAGGGAAATGGAGTGGGAGGGAACATTTTTTTTTGTTTTTTTATTTTCAAGTTCCTTACAACAGATATCATAGAAATTACTCTCTTAGGAAAGTATCCAGATAAACATATATTGTTATTCAAAGGTATATTTACATGTTTTTTTTGGTTTATTTGATATTTGGATGTTCAAATATCAAGTCCATTATCACTCAAATCTGCCAAAAACCAAACCAAGTCAAACCAAAGAAAAATTCTCCATACATATTCTGCTTTGCCTTAAAAGCTATCCACACTTTTTTTTTTAATAGGAAACGTCCCAAATTCCTGTACTTGCCTTTTATACCTATACAATAATCTTAATACACCTTTGTCTTTGACCTTTCCATTACTCTCCTCATCTCCTAATTTGTAGAGACAACTGTCCTAACTTGGCCTTTCTCAATTGTATACTGTCTGACTAAACACTAATTCTTTCCTTTTTTATCTAAATAATAGCTATTCTTCACATTCTGGCCAATGCGCTTCATCCTGTGACAAGGTCTGCTATTGTTTGCGTCCACAATGGTTTCTCTCTGTAGCACTATGGCTTTCAGTATTCACTTTGACATTTAATTGTATGTTATCTTGCACAGTGACTTACTCATTCTTTCAGAGATATATTTCTTATCTTCCCAAGTAATATCATTTTCCGGCAAGGAGCAAGGAATCAGGCCCAGCATATCACCTTTCGTAGTTTTTGTTGCATTGTTGCACATAACTAAGTGAATTGAGCTGAGAATTAACTGTGCTCATCCCTGACCACGTGCATAGCACACATGGGATTAAGCGATTATACAATATTTGTGTATTTGCTGACTCTGAATGTTGGGGGCAACTGACTCCTTCCTCTAGCTATGTTATTAATATCTCTGGGCTGTACAGATGGCATTAACTGACAAAGACTTAAAAAGAAACTCAATTGCAATGGGATATGCAAGATGACAATTGAAGTGAGTGGCAAAATTGATTCAGTATGAAGTTATGAAATATTGACTATCATAATATTTTCATAATATACTCATCTTTTAGTTCTAACCATGAAGTCTAAACTTTGTGCTGATATCCAATGAGATAAATAAATATTTATCTGTGACTTCTGCAGTTTCTTTACATCAACAATTCTTTTTTTTAAAAAGATTTTTTTTTTTTTATTTATGCCTAGAAGAACTGGGGTATAGGATGGAGGTGCATGGGGTAAGAGGATTTGCCAGAGACAGAGCGGGGAGCAGAACAGGCAGATCCACTGAAATACACTACTGAGGGGAGCAGCAGAGGAGAGAGGAGAGGTCTGCTGTGGGCCAGGAATTGAACTCTTGCCATAGTGGCTGGTAATAGCTTGATAATTTGAGACTTTAACCTTGCACCACCAGGGAGGCCCTACATCAGCAGTTCTGTAGAAGATGGGTGTGTAGGGGTTAGTGAGTGAGTGAAATATTGGATGAATTTTTTAAGTCCACAGTGCCTCTCCTTTCCTATTATGCCTTTGATTCTATTATAGTCACTGCTATAGTGAATTATTTTTAATATTGGAAATGGGTCTGCTCCTCAGCTCTCTTAGGGCAGATCCAAAGTTGCAAATTTCAAGATCCAGTTCAAATTCTTCCTCTGTAGGATCTTCCTGAACCTTAGCCTTACCTCTCCCTTGGCTACTTTGCCCTCCCATGAACTTTGATCAGTTATGTGAAATTCATCATCTTTTATTATGGTTTCCAAAAACTATCTTCAGGCTGGACAGTTAACTGCTGTTAATGCCTCTTGAGTGGCTAACCAGAGACCATAGAAGGGACTATATGATGATATTTTTGTTTCAGATTCTTGTAATTTTTGGTTGTGTCTAATATCAACAAAGCAATGCACACATAGTTTCAGATTAAACAACTATATCACAACGATGGAAATTTTTTTCATTTTCACTTAATGTGGAAGAGAGGCTAGAGGGAAGGCACCTAGTATAATTTGGAACCATCTCAACTGTCTGGCAGAGTCTGTGCTTGCTAACTGAGGAAAAATTGGACTCAGGCTTGGTAAGATAAGTGTACACTAGGCTGCTGAGTGGTTCTTTTCTATTTTGCAAAATGTTTTCAAAACATGTCTGGCTCAATCGGTTTGGTCAGAGGACATCATCCTTATAAGCAGAGCTAGCCTGGAGAGAAAGACCACTGTTTCCCTTTGTAGGAAGAATATTGGGTATAATGTATGCTCAGCTGCTTCACCACCTACTTTTCGTGAATTAAGTAATTTACTTGTTTAAAGTTCAAATAAATATATAAAATCATAACAAAATGGTTTGCTGTTTAATTGCATACTTCTAATAATAACTAGCATTTGTGATTAGTGTGTGTCAAGCATTGTTCTAAATACTCAAACTCTATTAACAGATTTAATTTCATAAAACTCTACACAGCGGGTTTTAATATTATTTCCATCTTGTACAGGAAGCAGATGAGATATGGAAAGGTGAAACAATTTTCCCAAGGCCACATAGGTAACAAATTCTAGAAGTGGGATTTGTCCTTAGATATCTATTTTAGAGTCTGTACTCCCACTTTCTTGGACAGTTGATTTTCTTGGTGTATAAAGCTGGGAAAAGAGGGATCAGAGGGAGCTCTGGGGATTTCATCTACTTACAAGGTATTATCCATTTTGAGAGACCCTGATTTATATGGTCATTTCTCCTTCATTAATTAAGGGACAGATCAAAGAGCTTCCTGAGGTTCTGATTCACAAATAGTAAAATTTCATTGGAATGAAAGGGAAACACAATGTTCATTAAGCCACAGTTCCATGTATATTCCCACACTACTGGAAAAAGCATTTTGTTCCTGCTCTCTATTTCTGAAAATAGTCAACAAACAGAAAATTTTAAGAGGTCCCTCCTTAGCTGTCCTTTTTTTCTCCATATATTAAGTTGGGGATCAAAAGAGAGGCGGGGAGAGCATAGGAATTATGGTGATGGATCACAGATGCTATTTTGGTGGGAGAACTTACAGGGAATATACCTGAGGTCAGAAATCAAATAGTGTCCAAAAATTAAAAATAATGTAAGAAAAAAAGTATTTCATCTAAAAATAAACTTAAAAAAATACTAGCTACTGTTTACAATAGCTAAGATATGGAAACAACCCAGATGCCCAAAAATAGATGACTGGATCAAGAAGATGTGGTACATATACACAATGGAATACTATTCAGCATTCAAAAAAGATAAACACATGCAATTCGGAGCAACATGGATGGAGCTAGAAGAGATCATGCTCAGCAAAATAAGCCAGAAAGAAAGAGAAAAACATCAAATTGTTTCACTTATAACAGAAATTTAGGGAAACTAAATAAGAGAGAGAGAGACATTCAATGAGGGAAGGGGAGGATAAGGGCTCAAAACGGGTGAGAAAAGAGCACAAGGGACTATGGTGATGGTTCATAGGTGAATTGGTGGTGGATAACCTATGAAGACTACACTATAATGTAAAAGATATAAATGACATATATTATATATTATATATGTATATATATTATATATGTATACGTATATATTATATATATGCATATGTATATGTACATATAATGTATAAAACAAAATACTAGCTAAAGGCTGCAAATTTTAAGAATTGAAGCCAAAAGTGGTATATATACTTAGGGGGACTGTGTACTATTGAGCACTTTTGAGGTTGAGTATTTAAAGGTACCATTTTTATTTTCTATGTACATTTTGTTTAAAAAAATGTTAGTATTTTATATATGTATATATATGAAGTGTGTAAGCCTAGAGGATATGCCATGTCTGTAATTTATATTATGATTTATCTCAGTGGCTAAAAATAGAAATGCTTATTGGTAATTTCCTTCATCTCTCTTTCCAGAAATCTAGTACTTCATATTTTAAAAATCAGCATGAATGATTTTATGGGTTCTGAAGTTTAACAGAGCAAAGAATTTGCACCTGCAAATGTATCTGCAGCATGTGTGGTCCAGGAGTTCAGAAGTCTGAAGAACAAACATTACACCACAAACCACTTTTAAAAGTACCTTGAGAACATTTGATCAATGAGGGTTCCTAAGATTTACTTAATGGTTCAAAACATAAAGTTCATTCTTCCAATTATACTTTGAAAAAAATAGAAGGATGTGCAAATTGAAACTTTGGCAGCCCTGAAAATGTCTAGTCTACATTGGAAGTCAACAAATCCTCTTCTTATTGACGTATGTTTAAGACCTGAATATTAAAAATATTAAGTTCTCTATTTTGTGATTTATTTTTACTCCTAAGATCTAATTAGAACTTGTGATGGTGTAAATTATGCTTATGGTAAGTTACTATTAATTTACTCCACCTGGCAGTTTCAACATTTTCTAAATAACAAGTTTTCTTGTTGATGATGATTATGATTATGTATGCATTATGTTCATAATTTCCTTATTTTCATTTATTGTCTATGTGTCTTTACTAGAAGGTTCATGTCACACCTTCTGTTTTTTTTTTTGAGATTTCCAGACATCACATCATTTCACCCTTGGATGTTTCAGTTTCTGAAACATTTCAGTTTCAGTATCTAAAAGACAACAAATTGCTTAAAAATATAACCACAATACCAGAGTCACGCTGAGAAATTGACAATATTTCCTCAGTATTAACAAATATCCTGCCAGTGTTCAGATTTCCCTGATTATTTCTAAAGTGATTTTCAAATCTTTGTTTGAATCAATTTCCAAGCTATGTTCTCACATATATCTTAAATCTCTGTTAAACTATAGTTTCTCCCTATATCTTTTTTCCCTTAGCAATTTGTTGAAGAATACAAGTAATTTAACTTGTAGAGTTTCTTCAATTTTGGATTTTGTTAACTGCTTCTCTGTCATGTCATTTAACATTCTTTTGCCTCCTATATTTCCTGAAAACTGGCAATTAGATCTCAATGGTTTGCTTGATCTGACTTAGGTTCTTTCTTTTTCTTTAGGATTATATAAAGATAATATCTGTTTGTCTCTCTTTCTCTGTGTCATATTGGTGAACATTGAAGAACATTATCTACATTTATTATTTTACTAGGGGCTTAAAAATGATAATTTGATAGAGTATTACATTATACTTTATAAAATTATTATATCTAGTGAGTTATATGAGATTCCTTGCTATATCCTATGCTCTTTGAGACTTTATGTGATCTCATTTGATCCTTAAAACAATCTGGGAAAGTATTTGTAGAGAAGTATACTATCCCCATTTTATAGAGAAGTTAAATAAAATACCATGGCAGAATTAGAAATTTTAGAATCAGGTTTCCTTCTTTCTCATTCATGCTCTTTCTTTGCTGCCTTATTTATGAGGCACAGTGATCATGACCTTCCATTTGGAAAGGAACAGTTTCAAGCTTATAAAATGCTCAGAGTGTGTTTAACATTGCTCATTCAACACACAAGAATGTATCATGTGTATCTTGAAAAAGCCTAAAGAGAATAAAGCAGCTGACTCCAAAGTCCCTGACTGCTTTCTTGCTGCCTGCAGTTGGGGAATGCATAATTTGTTTTTAAAAACTTGACTTTTAAGGAAGAATCGGATCTGATTAGCACATGTACAGCTGGTAAAACTTGTTTCAAAATACATTAATAAAAATATTGAGCTGATATCCTATTGATTTTGATTTGTATTTTCCCGATGATTAGTGATTTTAAGCAATTTTTCTTATATATGTGTTGCCTATTTGTATGTCTTCTTTGGAGAAATGTCTGTTCTGAATCTTTGCTCATATTAAAATTGTGAATTTGGTTTTTTTTTTGGCTATTGAGTTACAGAACTTCCTTAGATATTTGGGATATTAAAACTTTATTAGCTATGATTGATCATATATGTGATCTGCAAACATTGACTCCCATTTTCTAGGTTGCCTTTTCATTTTGCTGAGTGTGAAAATTTTTAGTTTAATGCAGTCCTACTTGTCTATTTTTGCTTTTGTTTCTTGTGATTTTGGTGTCATATCCAAAAAATCATAACCAATGTTAATGTCTAGAATCTTACTCCCTATGTTTTCTTCCAGGAGTTTCATAAATTAAGGTCTAGACATTTAAGTCCTTATATATCTTCAATTGACTTTGTGCATTGTAGAAGATAAAGGTCCTGTTTTATTCTTTTGTATCTGTATATCCAGCTTTCCTACAAACATTCACCAGTTTATCTTTTCCTCATTGTGTATTGGCACCCTTGTGGAAGATCAATTGACCATCCATATAAGGGATCTCTATTTTGTTCCATTGGTATTTATGACTGTTTTTAAGCCAGTACCTCACTGTTTTATTACTGTAACAATATTATTACACTGTATACTTAAATTTTTTTGAAGGTAGATTTTATGTTAAGGTGTTATACACACAAAAATGCAAAAAGTGGGAGGAAACTTTTGTAGGAAATGTGTATGTTTATGGCATTGATTGTGATGACAGTTTCACAGATGTGTAATTATATCCAAATAGATCAAATTACATATTAAATACATATATATTTTTATGTTAATCATATTTTAATAAAGCAGTTAGAAATATTGAAGTAGCATGTGTACAAAAAATATACTTATATCATGAGTTCTTTTTTGTGGTGAAAAATAAAGAAGGGAGGACATGAAGGAAGTTTTAGATGATTTATAAACACAATATATATATATCTTTTGTCTCTTTGAGGATATAATGATTCATTTTAATTGTGGACCCACTGGTTCTAATAGTTTTTAATTAATGTGTATGTAATATTTGGTTCACTGTTTTTCCTTTATTCATTCTTTGGGGTCTCATTATTTTAACTTGTGAGTGTGTGTAATTATGCTTATAAATTTTGTAGTGATGGACTAATAAATACTCTAACAAAGTACACATGATTTCTTTTACAGAAAAAAACTAACTATACCTCTTTAATTGTATAAGAATCATTCATTAATCTAAACTGTTTGAAGAAAAGCTTAGTAGACATTAACTCAAATTTCTCTCATAACTTTCTGTTTATAAGAAATTTTAATTTTTACTGTTGTGTGGCTAGGTTTCATTCATAAATATGACTTGAATATAGAAATACTAAGAGAGTACAAATGAGAATTGAAAGGAAAGGTATTTTCAAGTAACATCTGCAAGTATAGGCTCTGATGGGACTGGCTTTTGGCTTTGCACTTCTGGGAAGAAATTGGTTCATGAGATCCCTCCTCAGGAAGTCAGGAAATAAAAGAACCAAGAACATGAGTCCCAGTGAAAACCCAAAGATCATAAACATTATGAAAACATAATTCTTCAAAGAAAACTTACTTCAAATGAAACTGGTTCCAAAATAGTTCTAAAATGAGAATATCTATATGTTTGTGTATATCTAAAAGACCTGGGTCCTATTAATTCCTGAATGAGAAACTTTACATACCCACAAACAACCCTGGTACTTCAAATATTATCTTCTACCACTACTTTAACCACTGCACTTAAGTTTACACAAAGATGATGCACATTATTTTTACAGACCAGAAAGCTAAGAAGATGGAAAATTTGCATGGTTTATGGATTCTTTCCTTCAGTGTCTACTTTGAAAATCTACAGAAGAAGAAAACTTGTATCTAAAAGACTGCCAGAAAAAAAGTTGAGAAAACCCACTAAGAGGGTGACCAGATAGCAATAAAAAGAACGGATGGGATGGAGTACTTTGTCCTGTGTCTGCCTTGTATTCATATGGCTACTGAACATTCATTGTTGGGGCCCCATAGCTATTGAAAATTAGCTGTCAAAGTTGGTCCACCAGGATTGGTAGCTTCCTACCAAGCAGTGTGGGGGCAAAGAGCTGATTCAACCAAGTATGGATTTATGGTTGTCTTGATGCTTACACACTCTTACGTCTTCTCCATTTCAAGCCTTAGGACTGGTGCTCAATAAAATTTCTTCTCTTCCATGTTGCTTTGCTCTAAGAATTTGAAGAGCAGTCACTGAACAGAGGCATTTTCTTGTGGCATATCTAAAGTATATCTGTGATAGCATGCTATACCAGTGAGCTAACTCCCCTACTCTCTTTTTAAATCACTGAGAGTAAAACAGAGGACAAAACTCTTATTCTTCAGCACATGTTATCCCTAAGGGAACATACACTCACAGAACAAAATAACCAGACTCCTGAATAGTTCATGAAAGATAGTAAATGAAATATAATACACCACAGGAATGAGAAGTGTGGGACAAATAATTCAGTAATTTAAAAGAAACATAATAAAGATTCCTAAACAGATAAACAGTTTATATTTGCTTTCTATTGTTCTGTGAAAAGTGGTCATTATCTTAGTAGCTTCAAACAACACATTTGGGAGCTGGGGAAAGATAGAAGGAAGACAGGATCCTTGAGTCATTGCTTCCTTCAAGGATACAGTGGATCAGTCTCAGAAGGGAGCAGCCTCATCTGAAACAGAGCTGGTGATGAAAGGAACAATGTCTCTGATGGGAAGTGAGACAGAGACCTTTGGAGAGGACAGGAAAGACCATCAACATTTCAATAGCATCCTTTAAAGAAACAGAGGAAAAATTATGTAATTAATATGACACTACAAAAGACTCAGAAAACCAAAGCAATCCTGACAAAAAGAACGGAGGTATCACTTCAAATTACACAACAAAGCTACAGTAACAAAACACTATGGTTTGGAATAAAAACAGACACATCAGTGACACAGAATTGAGAACACAGAAATTCACACTTGCATGGACAGTTAATTTATGAGAAAGGTGTTATGAGTATAAAATGGAGAAAGGAGAGACTCTTTAAGTTGGGAGAATTGTACAGCCACATGCAAAATAATGAAACCAGACCACTATCACAAATCATGTAAAAATTGAACTCAAAATGTGTTACAGACTTGGACATGAGACCTGAAACCATAAAATACATAGAAGAAAACACAGGCAAAACTCTTCACAACAATTGGTTTAAGTGATATCTTTAGGGACCAATCCCAAGAGAAAAACAAAAATAAACAATATTACATCAAACTAAAAGGATACTGCACAGCAAAGTGAACACAGAAACGCACACATAAATAAGATTTTAAATACAAAAGAATGCTATGAACAACTATATAAAATATACTTGATAACCTAACAAGATATAAAATATTTGAAAAAATGTAAAGTATATAAATTAGAACACTTGAATAGGTCAATAAGTACTGGACACCTTAAAATGGATGTAAAGACTTCCATACCAGTAAATCTGTAGCTCAAGTTGTTTCACAGGGAATTTCTAAGTCTTCAAGAAAAAATTAATCTTATAATTTTTTCTCCTAGAAGAATTATCAGCTTACTAAGTGTTATTAATGGGACCTTCATTTCAATAGAAAACAAATGTATTAAAAGAAAGTTATAAGACTTTTTCATTTGTGAATGAATATTCCACTATTCCAAATGAAAAAATAGCTAATCAAACATTTGGTTATTAAAAACTTTGTTCAGATTGAACTTATACCAGAAATGAATTGAAGTCTCAACGTAAGAAGATAGATCAGTAGAAAAAACAAATATTTGAATGGATACAGAAAGAGAATTTGATAGTTGTAAAACCTATTTGTTAATTAATTAATATGCATAGGAATGTTAACAGCTAGAGGTACTATGCTAGGAATATGTCCTTGGAATCTAGAACAAGTTTTGAGTTTTCTTAATGGCGTAATCCTTCCATTGAAGGCACTAATTCACTGTACTCATATTGATGGTAATTTTCCTTTCCCAGAAATCCATTAAAGGTGGCTGTAAGAATTTTGTTGATTTGCTGAAGCATAAAATGATTGCATAGAAAAGGGCCAAAGCACAGAATGTGTTTTAGATGTATCTTTTCAAATAGCTTGGGGCAGAGTAGGATAAGAATGAGGGAAACCAATACATAGGTGATCATAAACCAGTTTGCAGTATATTGGTTGTCTGGACAGGTTTAATCATTTCTTTAGCAATAAATCCCTATAACTTAATTTTTGCTCTTATGAAAATATTAGAAGCTTTGGCAAAAACATGTTGGCTAGTTCCCTGTGGCAATCGCTGTTAACACTTTGGTATATAGCCAAATAAATACACTGTGGAGGAGAAAAAAATCCATAGCCATGATGGACTACCAATCTGTTTTGTTAACCAAAGACAATTCTATAGAAATTGCTGCTGTCAGCATTTAGAATAATAGTTTTTCCTTCGCTCTAGACTAGCCTCTTTTTTTGCTTGTGGATCACAAATTCAAATGAATGTGGTGACAAGGCAGTTTTGAGGGGACAGCAAGATAATAGGGAATGATTTTAGACAGCTTAATGGCCAGGGAAATAAAAGATGAACTCTTGACATTTCTAAGAACTGGATGGAATTGGGGGTGTGGGATTGTGCTAAGGGAAATAAATCAGAAGGAGAGAGATAAATATCATGTGGTTTCACTTATATGTGGAATATAAAGAAACAAAACAAATGTCAATCAAAATCAAACCAATAAGAAGCCCTGGCAATCTACCTGTCAAATTGTGACTACTAGAGCGGGTGGGTGAGGGTCTAGAGCAAAGTGTTGTGGGAGTACAGTGATCTATGGTGGAGGACTATGGACGCCTTGGTGGTGTGGCATACACCTGAAGAGCTGTGATCTATACCTCTAAATCACATACAGTGCTATAAAACATTGTCACCTCAATAAAGTAAAGGAAAAAAGACAAGGCAAATCTGTAGAGTCTGTAATCTCTATTTAAACTATTGCTCTTATTCTCATGGTATTTATTACATGGCTGAGGAAATAAACAAGTCATTACACTTGAGAGAGAGAATGACTTGGCAAGAAACAACCCTATGGTACACTATGTGGTACTGTTTATCTGATATGGAAGTTTAATGAGAAAGATAAATCTGTTGCTATGTTGGGGTGTTCTGTGATCAACACCATGATCATCTTTTTCAAATTTTTCTTGCTTTTTGGTTTATAACATCTTATTAGACTCTTCATTCCATTGTTTCTCACTGAAATCTTGGACAAGAAATAGAAACAATGTGTGTATGTGGAAGTTTAGTATCAGAATGCAGAGTGATTGGTTCTTAGCATCACAGGTTTTATGTAGCAGAACTTGGACTCACAGTCCTTTTGCTGGGCACAGTCCTTTTGCTGTGGGCATCCATGGGATTAGATATATTTTTTTAATTGTGCTAATCATCCCCATCATTTTTTCTGATGCCTTTGAAGGAAACAGAGTACAAGATGATCTCAACTGGCCAAACTGATCATTGAGTTCCAGCCCTAGAATTTGGGCATGTGGGACAGAGTGATGATATATTCCCTTCAGAGAGAAGAAACTATGATGAGTAAAACTTTCAACTATTGGCACCCTGTAAAATGAGGCAATATGTGAATCTTGGAATAGAAAAGACAGTCCCAAGAGAAACAAGTGAGAATAAAATACATATTTAATAGTAAAGAGGCAAGAGAGGGAGTGAGAGTCTGAGAGGGAGTCAGAAATTCTGTGGCATTCCAGATCCTATTTCCAATCCATCCCAAAGACCAGTTATATTCTTATTCTGCCTACAGTTTAATTGTCCATCTCTTTTTTGGATTATGTTCAAGATATATTCTTCCAATAAACTCCTTGCACATGATTTTATTAGATTTAAAATGACTGCGTTTTCTGGGTCCAGAAGGTATTTCAAGATTAATTTTCCTCTCATAAGATGTTCAGAGATCCCTTCTCATATTTAGGAACTTTTCACTTGCAGTTTTCTTGTGGTAAGTGATACATTCTCTAGCTCATCATTACTCTTTCCCCAGTAAGAATCTTCAGGGTTGTAGGAATAAATCCTATGTCCCTTCCCAGTGGGTTCTTTTGGCTAGAACATATTGACAATATAAACCTTACAGTTTGTATTTGCAGGTGTTGTCCTACCTGGCCCAGTGGAATCCTTCAGGTACCTTTTGATCTGGAGTGGAGATAAACCTCAGTTTTTGGGTTAATTTATCAACAACTAGCTTTCTCTTTCTAGCTCCATTTCTCAAGTGGGAGTCAGATTTCAGTGTATGGGGTTTCCCATACTTCATACTCACATTTAAGCTCTTCCAGTTGTATTCCTAAAGCTCCTTCAACTGCTTCCAGGTAAGAATGGGTATACCAAATGCCCTTATTAGCAGATTCATTAGCAGAGCTCTTCTATGAGAATTTTTCTTCAAAAATTCTCATCCCACTGAAAGAATCAAGCATTTAATTTGCATTTCTTATTTGAACTATATCTCAGGGCAGTAAAATAGTTAATGAGATTGTTTCTATAAAAATATGCTGGTGAATAAATTAAGGAGGATAATAAGTATGATAACAATGTCACCATTTTGCAGACCCTAATGACAGAGTTGACCTAGGAAATGATCACTTAAAACCACAAGAATTGCATTGAAAAATTCACCACTCCTTTGTTTTATGTGCCTCCATTAATTTTCCTGATTTAGGCTCTTTGCTTAAGGGTTCTATCCTTGGTGCTCTTTCTCATTCTGTGTATTCTTTCAAGGGTGGCAGCATAACATCATGCTTAAAAGAATAGAGTTTTGAGTTAAAGAAAGCTTGAATATTAGTTCTGCCACTTCCTGCTACATCATCTCGGGCAATGTAATATCTCCCATCTCAATTTCCTCATCTGTGAACTTGAAATATACTCTCATATGACCCAGAATTGTTGAGACTTTGAAGTGAGATATTATGTAAAGCTCTTACCATTGTACTTGGCATATAGAAGCTGCCAAAATAACATAATACTTACTGTTCTCCATCATGCCAACTTTAAGCAATATGCTTATGATTCTAGATCTTTTGCTAAAACCTCTCTATTAGCTCACAATTCCTATATACATCAGTCTACTTCAATGGTTTCAAATGCCAATTGTCACTTGGAAGTTAGTGATGAGGTTCATATTGGCATAAAATGAATTAAAGTGTGGTACTTTAGATGATTTTTTAAAATGAAAGCAAGGTAATTTAACAAACTGCATTTTTATTAAGATTTACTCCTTAATTTTTGGTGTTGAAGTATTCTTTTATAAAAATGAAATCTTGATATCAATAAGTAATGGGGCTTTTAAATAACATATCCTGACTTAGCAAAAAAAGAAAGTGGCAGTCTTAAATAGGTTTTGCATATTATTTGGAAACATTGCTTGCATGTGAAAGTCTAAGAATTTCTGATGATTTGGGCAGATTTATTTGAATAAAGTAACTCAAATTTAACACTGTAAAAAGCATATTTGTTATCTCCTTATTCCCATGCATACAAAACTCAAATCCTTTTTGTAAATGTATCATGAAAGATGTTATAACTGTCCAATTCAGTGGGGTGTTAGAAATCCTTGAGTTGTCCTTAAACCCTCCATGATGCTGTTATCCTTAGATTCAATTGATTGCTAAATATTTCACTTTTTTCTTGACATTTCTTGATTTATTCATTGCTACTGTCATAATTTTGTTGTTGGAATTGTCTTTCTACTTCTAGATACTCTTCATTCCAATCCGTCCTGTCCTAAGATGCCAGAATGGTTTTATATTTCCTTGGCCTAAAATTTCCCTGAATTGTTTGGGGTGAAACTTTTCAGTATAGCCAAAAAGTCCTTTTATTTCTGTCTGCTGCTTCTTCCTCTCATGGGTTCCTCATGCCCTGCCATAATTAACTGCTTCATCTCTATTGCATTGGAATCTTTGCACACTCAGTTCCACCTGCTGGTAAATATCCTTCTCTCCTCTTCTTGGCAATTCCAATTAGTCCTTCAGTTCAAGAGATTCAGTTCAAGAGATTCAATTCAAGCTTTCCCAAATACCCTCATCTAAGTCTTGCATCACACTACTCTGTCCCCAAATCTTTGTTATAGCACACAACCACAATGTGATGCAATTTTAGGGTACATACTAAGTTTCATTTTCATTGGTGAGGAAATACTGTGGGAATTATACCTACTACATCAGTGTTTCAGTGCTTAATGCAACTCATACAACATTATAGGTGCTCAGTGACTAATTCATAAATGATTTAACATTATCTAATTAATGTTTGGTAATCAATATTAGATAATTTATCTTATCTAATTAATGGTTCTGTTAGACCACCTTCTGTTCCTAAGAACACCACAGGTCAAAATGTTAATAGAAATATGACAGAAGGCACTAGTCATTGTATTTATTTTATAACCTCTTTATCTACTCAGGTTGCAGAGACAGATGAATAAAAACTGTAGTGTGTGGAACAATTTTATATTACTTACTTTCATTAATGAATAAAAATGTGTGACTTAGGGGACAACTGAGGGATAGGCAATGGAAATAGGATGCATACTTCTTAGCATAGTTACATATTCTTGGGTTTCACTCCACTCTGCAACCAAGATTTGCTTGTGAATATGAAATACACCCTCTCCTTTTAGGTAGCTAAACATGTCTTCTATGCTACATATAGTAATAATCAGAAATATAAAATTTAAAAGACAACCAAATAAAGTAATCTGATACAACTTGTTTGCTTGATGAAAATTCATGAAATCTTATCAATTATTTTCTTAAAGAATGATTTTTTTTTGTTGTGAATTATACCTTAAGAGTCAGAAGGCACCCTGAACAGTAACCGTTCTTTGTTTATCTGTGGCTGTGTCTTTCACGTGAGTCACTGTTCACAGGGGCACATAAGAGAGAGGAAAATCCCTCACCTACTCAGTCAGGGCATTCTAACCCGAGAAAAGGCTTATATTATCTAAGCCTGAGTAAAGGCTTAAATTTTCTTATAATTTATGACATCATGTATGGTCTTGATGATATGTAAATGTTCTGACATTGTTTCAGTTAGGTCTGAAATCAATAAATCTCTACCTGAGCACTTGAGACATTATATTCTTTTGTGTTACAAAGTCTGGAGGAGGCAATTTGTTTAGTTTATCAATTCAGTGATGTTATCAAGGACCCAATTTCTTTGGATCTTTCTGTTTCTCAGCACATTTAATTTTTGCCCTCCTTTTATTACATCATGGTGGAAAGAAGACTTCACTATGATTCACCATTATCCCAAATAGGAAGGCATCACAAGAAGACACGAAAGCAATGGCTGGCATGACCAATCGTGAGTCAGTGCTTGGAGTTGGGCACACTGACCACTCAAGTACAAGTAGACTTCTGTTAGCAAGCAAGGAGAGAACAGGAAACTAACATTGTCTGTTGCATACAATTGTTCCACTTTAACTATATGAAATAAAACAGTATATCAAAAAGTTCTACTTTGGGGTTTTACTTCTACTATGGTTACACTCAGACAATTTTCTGCCTTCGCCCTTCTTCCTCCCTGACTTCCGACAAATTTAACCTTCTCTTCTCATGGCAGCTCCCCATCACCACCCAGTGGATCTAAACAAGTTCTACTATGTATTTATGACTATATGTTAGAGTGCATGAAGTGAACTTACCAATATTAATATATTCCTCCCCCCCATTTCATGGTTTACCCATATAATTTGAATTCATGGGAAATGAATAATAACTAAGTAAAGTACAAAAAGACAGCAGAGAAAGTTTTTAACAATGGAAAAAAAATCTATCGAATTTAAATTAAGCCAGTGAAAGATACACTACGGGCATCTTAGAATAAAAAAAGAAAAGTCACCTGATAATAACATTTAATTAGATTCCTAGAGATTGACAATGTTAGACAAGGGGATGTTAATTTCTTACATTTGAGGAAGGTAATTCAGTCATGTTCTACAGGGAGAGATCTATTATTTTATGATTCTCTTTAATAGTGTGAACTACCATTTACCTCATGCCTATCCCAATTGGGAATACTGTAATGGCTGCACATATATTGAAAAAGACATGAAACTCAATGGAGAAGAATTAATCTTCCTGCTGTAGAACACTCAAATTAAAAAAAGATGAGTGGAAAAAGCCAGGACAGAGAGGAAAGACAAGATAAGTGTTTCAAACACTCAAACATGGAGAAGATCCAGCACTTTGCAGGAGCCATAGCCAGACTGTAACAGGAGAGCTGGTCATCTGGAAAATAGCATTTCTCTCACATCAGCTGTAAGTCAATCTCCTGGGTATGAGGATCAAGTTAAACAGCCCTTGCAGGTCTCTCATTTCTATGAATGTAATGAGATTCCAACAGGAGAATGATTCTTTTGTTCAGTGTTTTCCCACCTGCTGCTCACATCCTGCTAAAGTCATCTTTCTCAATGTCTTGTCCACTCATATTCATATGTTTAGTCCCATATGTCCCTTTGGTAGACAAAATATATCAATAGTATCAGAAATCATCATGAGGTTCAGTCAAATTAGAAATAAAGCTGAGTTGTGATGATTAAAATGTAGGTTATTGAGTAGTTAGATAAGGACAGTGTGAGAATTCTTGAGGGAGTTAATATGTGGGAAGAAAGAAAACTAAATACAAATAAAAAATAAAGATTTTCAAAAATACAGGAGAAGAAAAGCAACTGTGTTGTACATAAGACTGTAGCAAAGTAGAAGAATATAATTGTACTAATTGGAAAAATGTGGATAACAGTTTTGGCTTCACCAACTATTCAAGTGACTTTAACCAAACCATTTAATCTTTATTTTTAAAGACAGATTTATTGATGGATAATATAGGTCCCATAACATTCACCCATTTAAAGTAAAATATTCAGTACTTTATATTTATAGAACTGCACAAGAATCACCACAGTATAGTGTTAAAGAATTTCATTATCCCCTGCCCCCTAAGAATAAGCCCATACCCTTTGGCAGACACTCCTTATTGCCTCCTCCTCCATTCTTGGTGAGCACAAGGTACTTTCTGTAACCATAGATTCCCTATTGTGGGCAGTTCATAAATTTTCCCTTAGTGCAATGTGTACAAACTGAAGCCGTGTTGTAGTGTGTATCAGTACTTCATTTTTACTGCCAAAAAATTCCATTATCTGATATTACATTTTATATAAATATTCATCAGTTGCTAGATATTTGAGCTGTTTCCTCTTTCTAACTATTAAGGACAATACTGCTATTAGCATTTGTGTAGAAACTTTTGTAAGACATTTTGTTTTGTTTTCTAGATGAGACCATGGCAAAATTAAGAGTTTGTACTCTGTTTCTACATTTGAGAAAAGCTTCATTTTAGATTTCTAATTGATTTATAACATAGGAGTTAAAGAATGTAACATAGATCAGTTTTTAGCTAATATTGAGAGTAAAGTGGTTAGCAATAGCATATGTCACTTCCAGATTTCATTTGATAAATAGATGACAGCTCTTTAAATATTAACTGACAGACCATTTAATTTTCTTTTATATTTGTTCTTTCATCCATCCATCCATTCATCAAATATTTACCAAAAGCTTATTAGTGCCAATATTGTGCTATTCCCCTAAATATATAATGCTGACTAAGAGAGAACTTGCACATAAGGAATTTATAATCTGGTAGAGAAGAAAGGGCATGTGTACAAATCTGAAATACATGGTAGAAAGCAAAACCAACATTTAATCAGAATCAGTGAATTCAGAGCATGATTCTTTGCCTACTATAGCATTTCAACAAATTATTTATTGAAATGATCTGAGATATTTATTTAAATATAGAAATTATGAAGGACTCATGTAGGAGTAGTTGCTATTCAAAAACACTGTGATAGGTATTACAGTGATGTATAATAATTGCCAAAGAGATTGGAAAGTGATGGTGGCAGCTAGTTACAGAAGTTCAAAACCAGTGCCTTCTGGAGCCATGTGATTATACTTTGACACAAAGCAAATCACTCTACATGGCTATTCAATTTGTTTGAAAGTAATTGAATACATATCAATATCTCTCTTTTGAAATAACTGCTGCCTTTCTTTTCCCATCATTCTGGATTTCTGTCAAAAAACCTTATAAAGGATATAATACCTAAAATTATAATAAAATAAAGGAAATTCATTTTGTTAACTTATTATGCAGCATAATCCTAGTTGGAATTTTATAAATATTCCCAGCTAGTTAGTGTCATCGAAAATACTGGATGCCATATTTCCTTTTCCCAGCGATAATAACAACATTTGAGGCACTAAGTAAATTTTCCTAGTAGAGAATGAATACCTATACTAACAATAAACTATAGTGACTCATATTGATCAGAAATATCTTAGACACCATAGCCTAGAAGGCGGATTTATTCCATTTATAGCCACTGCCCATTTATTTCCTTTCCTGAGAAGTAACACTAAAATGTATTCTAACATTCTGCCCCAAGACATCACATCCATAAAATTAGAATTTATCAAGAGGATCCTTTGACATAGTATCAACTGGTCATTGTTCCTCTCTCCTTGTATTGGAGAGATCAGAGTAGACATCATGGAGGAAGTGAGTTGAATGTTGAAGGAAGTATCAATTTAGGTGAGAGGAAGTTGGAGACATGATACAAGGATGCAGGGAAGCCTAATTCGAGTAATGAGCTCATTATCTCGAGAAAGATCACACAGTCCTAAGTTATAAGCAAGGAAAGCATAGGGCAGGTGATCAGAGATCGTTTTCTGATTTCTGAGCCTGAGGAAATAGTTTAAGCATACAGTTACACTTCTTAGGAAGCAATAAGGCTAAGGTAGAGAAATCGAATGTTCATTTTACTGAATGTCTGAAGAAAAAACTCAATCTTGAAATAGGTTCCACTGTGAATTCATGCACTTTT
>PVIJ01020758.1:0-20172 GCA_004024925.1 Scalopus aquaticus | reverse complement strand
TGGTACATATACACAATGGAATACTATTCAGCATGGAAAGAAGATAAACACATGCAATTTGCAGCGACATGGATGGAATTAGAGGGGATCATACTCAGTGAAATAAGCCAGAAAGAAAGAGAAAAATATCGAATGGTTTCACTTATAACAGGACTATAAGGAAACCAAATAGGAGAGAGACAATCAGCAGGGGTTGGGGGGGTAGGCGGAGGGAGGGAAGGAAAATCGCACAAAATGGAATAGAAAAGAACACAAGGGACCATAGAGATGGATCACGGGTGAATTCGTGGTGGGCTACCCAAGGGGAATACAAAATGTAAAAGACATAAATAACAATAAAAACATATATTTAAAAAAAAAGAATAACAATAAAAAAAAAGGAATTTTACCCATGCTTTCTTTCTTTTCCTCATGATCTCCTCTTACTCACTATGTTTTCCCCTCTTTCTTTACTTACATCACTCCTAAATGAATCTGTTTCTTCTCCTTCAACTCTAAGCCCTTCACTATAGACAAGCTTTGGGGAGCAGACACACCACAGGCCACTTAATGGTTAACCTTCGACACTCTAATTTCCTAAGTAGGTCAGTTTGTGCTTACAGGTTAAAGGACTTCACAAACTTGACTTTCTATTTGTTTACTTTGGGCCTGTCTGGCTTTGTAGTCTTTCTTTTATCAAGCACTGTGAATCAGGTGACCTTCGTGGCTGTATGGGTGCAGAGTGTACTTGGGCAAATGACAACCTCTTGGTGCACATGCGTCTTCACCTATGAACTGAAAGTTTGCACTAAATGACATATGTGACCACTTCCAGGTGTAACATTCTTTTTCCTTGTGAGCTGGATCCACTGGTATGTGATATTTACAGTTACCTTTTGGCATTCTAAATATATTTAGAACTGAAGTATATGTATAGAATTTTCACGCAATTCAAATAGTTGGTCACCACAGGGAGGAGAAAGATTCCATGCTGCCCCAAGAGCTCTAAATATTGTGTGTGTGTGTGTGTGTGTGTGTGTGTGTGTGTGTGTTTAATTCCCTTGACCACATACTGAATGAACAAACATAGTTGTTTTTTATTAATGTAGTGCTTTTATTTCTGTACTCCTTTGAAAAATGCTCTAAAAGAAGCATTCTAAATAAACATTTTCAAGTAAGTAGAGAAAGGAGCTAGTGGTGAAATTTGAGGGGCAGCAGACACTTGTCCCTCGTATTCATCTGCCATCTTATCTAGCCTATAATTCCTATTAGGAGGAAAAATCTAGTATTAAGTCATAGCACTTCTGGAAACCTTGGTGAAGGTAAAAATGGCATTCCTTAAAAAGAACCCAAATAAGCCATTAATTCTGTTGGTTTGAGATGTATAATTCCATTGGCCAGAATTCAATGAATACCTCTTTGAGGACCTAAGATTCAGAGACATCTGTTCTGAGTATTAAGCCATCTAAATGAATAAGGAACACTGTCCCTCAGCATACAATCTAGAAGGGCACTGATTATAGCAACAGTCCCACAAGTAAGAAAGTGCTAGATGAACAATATGGAGGGAACAATTCTGAAAGTGAGTTCAACAAAGAAGGTTACATTTAGTTGCACCTTGATACATAAGAAGAAATAAGCAGAAATTCTGGAAGTAGAAGTGAGTGCAAAAAGAAAGAAATATTTCACCAAAGGGAAGAGCATGAATAAATGTGTGTGGGGCAGAATGTACTTGTATGATGTACTGGAGGGATTATTAATTCAGTGTTACTGGGACACAGACTGTATGGGTTGAAGAAGGAAGGATAGGGCATGGGGTGTGCTGGGGTGGAGAGTGGTTGTTCACAGCATGATGTCCTCAAAATGTAAGTAAGTCATTGAGGTTTCTGATCTGAGGACAACAGTGATCATAATTGTTTTGGCATAATAACAGCTATATAGTACATTCCTCTGTGTCTTGTAGAAAGAGAACTTGGTCATAATAAGAAAATAGACTGGAGGAGCAAAGGGCTGAAAGTAGAAATACGGATACCATGAATACTGGTGGTGGAAACCTGATCTAAGAAGGTGATGGTGGGTGTGTGAAACTGGTTCCGCTTGCTCTTCCAGGTTTGTTCTCCATCTTTCCCCTTCCTGTTATCCACCTTCTGGAATGTATACATTGCATCAATGGACTCACCTGCTCTTTGATTTTTGGCTGGGTTTGGCTACTGAGTGGTATTCACAGGAGATGGATGTAGTAGAAAAGAGAAATTGGAGTATTTGTCCTTTGATTCTCTCCCTGTTGGGCTGCAATTTGGTTATCCCACCAACACCTTCATTTCAGTCTGGGTCCCTTCCTATAACAATAACTTTTGTTATGTCTTAGTAACCACTTGCTCCCAAGTCCTTTTAGACCTAGAAGCCCTAATGATCACCTGCTATCACGTGTAGATCTCTTTATGACTCTCTCCTCAATCACTCTCACCTGAGTGGGCCTCTGACCTGGATGGTTGGGATTGAAAGGAGGTGACAGAGATGAGACTTGAGGAGGCAGAGCTGAGAGGTCCTGATAAAGAACTGGACATGAAAGCCGATGGAAGCCTTTGGCATGGGCCTCTGGGAAAAGGGGTGTGGTGGATTTAGTTTGAAGTGTCTATGGGGAATTATGGAAAGATGCCTAGTAGAGCTGGAAATGTGACTGAAAAAAAAGTTTAAAAGAGAGTTCCAAACTTGTTACTGATATGAAATTTTTTTGAGTAGAATGATAGTTTGGATTCCTAAGAAGTAAAGGGTTTTCTGAGGAAGAGAGACAGAGAAAAAGATTGATGACCAAACTGCAGTGTTGAGGAGTGAAAAGGAGATGAGACCAAGAGATACCTGTGTAGACTCCTGATAACTTGATGTCATCACAGATAGATAAGAACATGTTCCTAAGGGACTAAAATGCAATGAAGAGTGATTATAATGGGGCGGAGGGGACAAGGCTCTGCTCAGAGTTACCCCAGATGGATGCAAGTAGATGGCACTCCTGGCAGAACGGGAGGGCGAGCGATGGCAGTGGAGCCATAGGAGGGTATCGTCAGCTACCAAGACATTTCTCAGCTACCGAGGAAATGGGAGCAGATGTAGAACTTAGTTTATTTGCAGGCCCAAACTTTCAAATCTTTACTGTCTTAGCGATCTGGGTCAAATACAGAGGCTTTATGATGTGATCTCAGATGATGCAAGAGAAAAGCACAAATTTCAGTGAAAGGAAGGACAATTGGAAATAGACTCTTTCATGTGGAAAAACTTTGAAGAAAGTACAATACTGGTTCCATGTTACAAATCACCAAGAAGGCTAAGGAAGGTAAGTGTAATAAGGATTTCAGCTGACATTTGGAATTACCCTTTGTCTTTTTTGAAGTGTAAAGGGCAGAACACACCACTTCTGAATTTTGCTAGCCACAGGGAGGGAGAAGTTGCATGGTTCCCCTTCCACCCCTAGTTGTAACTTTTTGCGGATAGTCACTCATTCTCATTGGGGAATTGAAGAAAGTTGTGGAATCCTTCCCCGCCCACACATGCACATGTAATACTCACACCCACCCACACATGCACATGTAATATCACATACAATTATAGGGTCTTTAAAAGGGACCTGCCTTGTTAATCTTTTTACTCCCAATGCCAGATACACAATAGGTATTCAAGAATTATTTATTAAATGGCTTGAGTAAATAAATGAGTGAGAATTATGCTTATACAAACTCATGTTTAAAATGAAAATATATTAGAAAGATCTTGGCGTCCATTAATATGAATGCATATTATGAATTTATCATATTTCATAAGAAGTTACAATTATACATGTACAGTTTCACCTGCACATTACAATCTGGGAGGAAGGAAGCTTTAAAAAATATTGATGTCTGAGCCCCAACCTAGAACAATTGTCTAAAAATCTAAGGGTGGGCCTTCCTGGTGGTGCAGCGGTTGAGTGCTGCGCTGTGGAGCTGTTGGCAGCTTGCGATGCGAGTTTGACGCCCAGCCAAGGAGAATCCCACATGGTGCTGGCAGACCTCTCCTGCCTCGCCCGCTGCTCCCCTCGGCAGTGTATTTCTGATCTGCCTGTTCTGCTCCCAGCTCTGTCTCTGGTGAACCCTCTCGCTGCCCCATGCCTCTGGATTGTACCCCAGCTTGAATGTATAAATAAATAAATCTTAAAAAAAAAAATCTAAGGGTGTGTGGTACTGGTATCAGCATTGTTTAAAAACTCTTCAGATGATTCTAATGTGCAGCTAAGACAGAGGTTAATATAGCAGTTTAAAAACAGAATCATTTAGATGCAGCAATTCTATACCTTGGTATTTATTCAAAGAATACAAAAATACTAATTCAAAAGGATAGATGCACTTTTATGCTCACTGCAGCACTATTTACAATAGCCATGTTATGGAGACGCACAAGGACACTAAGCGCACAAGGACAGATGAGTGGATTAGGAAGATGTGGTATATATACACGATGGAGTACTTAGCGATAAATAGAGATGAAATCTTGCCATTTGCTATAACATGGATGGAACTGGAAGGGATGATGCTAATACGAAATAAACCAGAAGGAGAAAGACAATCAATTCACTCATAGTTGGAATGCAAAGAAACAAAACAAAGGAACAGACTAAACCAATAAACCCTAGAAACATGACTGCACAACTGAGGTTACAGAGGCATGGTAGGGGGTGGGTAACAAGATTGGGAGGGGGCCCAATGAACCCTGTGGTGGAGGATTATGGGTGCTTCTGTGGTGGGTATGGTGTGGTAACATACATCTGAAGACGTGTGAACTTATTTCCCTAAATCATATACTGTTGTAAACCAATGCTACCTAAAAAAAAAAAAAAAAAGTTGTATTATTTAGTAGAAAGAAAGAATATGAAGATATGGGTAAGACAACTAAGCTTTCATAGAGGAAGTCAGGTCAGGAACCAAAATGAAAATGATAATGCCTTCCAATTATACAGCACATTACATATCACTATTACATCCATGAACTCAATCTATCCCAAGATACACAGATAGGAAAGACAAGCAGGCATTGGCAACTTTTCTCAGCCCAAAGTCAGGTCTATCGGTATGAATTCAGATCTTTTGAGTTGGGTCCATTGTTCTTCTAATGTTGCCAAATTAATCCTTTAAGCATAAGGATTAATTCCCTTCAAAGAACCCAGCTTAGAAACTCTGGAGTGGGGTCTGGGGATCTATCATGTTATAAACACTGCTGATAATTCCACTTCAGTGGCTCTAAATTGGGAGTGGAATACAAGAAGGAGGAGCAGTTGGCCAGAATTACCTGGGGAGATATGCACATACTTGAGCCCCATCCCAGATCTGTGGAATTAGCAGTAGGAGTGATGAGGGGGAACGTGTAGAAAATGCTTGATCCTGATCCCACTCTCAACTCTGCTGAGAACCCACATGCATGGGGTACTGGTCTCCCGGTCAGGTTCCACCAGGCCATTGCTAAGGTGGTGACATTGAGCAGCCAGAGGACTGGGCTGTAGGTAGAGACGGGCATATGGGTGCAGGACAAATTAGATACTGAAAGTATATAGGAGGGGGCTAAGGGAGGCGACAAAAACAAGTTTTACTTACTTCAGTTTTGCTAGGCCTGTTCCTGGTACAAATTAATTGAAGACAAGGTAGGAGGGACCAAAACAGAACAGTTTCCAAATCACTTGTGTTTTTCCCCTACCTCAGGCCCATATGTCAACCCTGAAAGTGCCAGGTGCCTGTCTCTGCTGTATGTGGTATATGAAACTACACTCAGGGCAGGGAGAACCTCTTCTCACAAGATCCTAGCAGTGGTTCAGTAAGGCTGCCTGTATGTGCTGATGGAAATGACAGTGGGGGAATGTCTGTGCTGAGGCATCAAAAGACAGAACAAGCAAGTTTGTTGGAACGGGTGCATCGTACCACTCCTCTCTGAAGGTCTGAATAGATAACTCAGTCATTCCCTTCTAAACAGAAAGCACTTCAGCAAGTGCTGGCTATGATCTTTCTTCCAACTGATTCTCAGTTTTGCTCTCTTTGGGCTACAGATCTTGGGGTCTGATTTGAGTTGCTTTGGTCATGTACATAGATGCCCCATTCTTATGTTGAGGGAGGGTATGTGCCATGATTTTATTCATTCAGGGGTCACCTGGAATTTCTCTGCTTTGAAAGATTTGAAAGAAAGAAGAGTCACGGTACAAAGATTTTGAAAGGATTTTCCTAGTAAATCTTCAACGGTTTATCCCTGTACACTGTGAGCAAGTAGCAAGCTTTGAGAAGGAGAGATAGAGGTGTGTGTGTGTGTGTGTGTGTGTGTGTGTGTGTGTGTGTGTGTGTGTAGGAGGCAAGGATCTGCCTGATATTCTATAACTACGCATCCTTTTATCTTCTCAACAACTGATGTTGCCAAATAATCTAAAGCGACAGGTTTGCTCTGAGTGGGAAAGGAGGAGGGTGGGGAAGAATGAATCTTATACTTGCTCTGTCATGCGTATAAACTGATCAATGCTAGGGCTGTCACTTTAATAATTCTACCATTTGGATCTGACATACTCAGGGAATTGTTAACTTGCATACCATTCAAACTTGAGACAAGTCCTCACCTGGACAGCCCAGTGGAGAGCTGTTTTAAAGTCTTTATCCACAAGGGTGGGATCTGCCCCCTTCTTCAGCAGCATTTGGGTATGTTGAGGCTGGTTGTGGAAAGCTGCCCAGTGGAGTGGTGTCATCCCCTACAAAACCACAAGCAGAGGGGCAGCGATGAGCACAACCCATTAGGAAAAAAAATAGAGTTCATATTTTTTTCCCTAGGCCTGAGGGATGTTATCAGGTATGTAGGTTGCTGCCTGTTTGTCCATTCCTTTCTTAAGGCATCATTTAGAAGATACTTATTGAGTTTCTGCTTTGTGTCAGGCAAGCAGATGTTGAGGATGCTACAAATAAATGAGGTAAACAATTTCCTTGCCCTAAGGGCAGTTGCACTGTGGTAGAGGAAGATAGGCAAAGCATGTGCACAAATGGACAAAGCGTTTTCCAGATTGCTGAAAGCTGTGGAGAATGCACAGAGCGTGCTGAGAAAGGAAGAGACTGTTCTACATGGGCCTCTGTGAGCTGCGTTGGAGAAAGAGAAAACAAGCATCAAATTCACAGAAACAGGCACTAAGAGACAGAGGTCACGCTAGAATGCAATCTCCCACCATGAGGCAGCGACACTGTCTGTTTAGTGCAGTATTCCCAGGGACGACAATGGAGGCTAGAGAGATGTTGACTAAATTAAAGACTGGGGGAGAGGAGAGCCATGTGAGAAGAGGCTGGAGGGGGAGGCAGAGGCTAATCCTGGGAGTTGGGACAGACGCATGGACACTGTATAAGGCCTAAGGATTTTGTTCTAAAGCCAAGGAAAGATAATGAATGGTTTTAAGCAGATGTTAACATGATCTGATTTATACTGTTTGGGAGAAATCATTCTGGCAATGTGGAGAACAGATCTGGAAGCTCTTTCAGAGTTAAGGTCACACGTTTTAGACATCATTTAATAATAAACTGAGCTTGTCTTGGAAAAGCTTATTTTTATTGAAAAGCTTAGTATTATTTGGGAAAATACAATGAAAAGATGGCAATTAAGAGCGACTCTAAATTAAGATATCTGGTAAAGGGAGCAAAGAGCATAAGCATATTTATAACTTTGTTCTTTATAGTAATCTGTGCAGATAATGAAAATAGGAGTCACTACCTTGCCTCTCTGCTCCATTCAAGATGAGCCAAGTGGAGATGGGCCTCAGCCTAATTAGTTAGGAGTACAGAACTAATATTAGTCCAGAACAAATATTCATTGATCCAGAGATTTATGATTCTTTTTTTTTTAAAGATTTATTTATTTATACATACAGCTGGGGTACAGGCCAGAGGCATGGGGCGGTGAGAGGGTTCACCAGAGACAGAGTGGGGAGCAGAACAGGCAGATCAGAAATACACTGCTGAGGGGAGCAGCGGGCGAGGTAGGAGAGGTCTGCCGCACCACGTGGGACTCTCCCCGGCTGGGTGTTGAACTCGCATCGCTGCTGCCAACAGCTCCACAGTGCAGCGCCCAACCGCTGTGCCACCAGGGAGGCCCAGAGATTTATGATTCTTATATGTCTCACTTAAACCTCCAAACAATCTTGTGGGTTAAGTATTGTGGTGAGAAAGCACAATCAGTTAGTTTATGTTCCTTAGCCTTCTCTGTAGATTGGTGTAGCCCAGGAAATTGAATTCTGGCCATTGCATTGTGAAGGGAAGAGATGGCAAACTCCTCCAGGCCTGCCTAGAAAATAAGAGCCATGCAGTCTTTATACCTTCTGTCTTTCCTCACCTGACAACTAAATGTAGAGGAAGGAATGCCATTGAATTTGTAAAGCATATGTAAAGAAATAAAGGTCTAGATAAATAAAAGAAAGAAGAAAAATTCGCGAAAGAAAAAATAAAAGGAGCTGGAACCATGTGATTAAAAAGCTGAGGACCCTGACTGACAAAGTAGAACAGGACCACCCTGGTAAGCCAGCACTGCAGTATGATGTGAGAAAGAAAGGAACTTTTATTGTGTTAGGCAGCTGGGGTTTTGAGTTTGCTACAGAGGTAGTCAACTCAGACAGGTGCCACTGTTCTTGTTTTATAGAAGAGGAAGCTAGGCTCTAGAGAAGTTCCTTTGTCTGTGAATAAACAAGCAATTTAAACTAGGGTTTGAGGTTTGTGGGGCACCGGGTTTAGAATGTTAATTCCCCTCAACCAGTTCCGTCTGTCAACTGACTAAATTATGGTCTGCTTTGAAGTTTCCAGGCTCAGTTCATATAACACTGAGCCTTGAGAGATACACTTGAGGGCTCTGAGAATATTTCAAGAAATTGGTCCCTGACAGGAAGAATGCTGTCTAAAAGCAGTAGAATTTTTTTTTAAAGATTTATTTATTTTTGCATACAAGCTGGGGTGCAGGCCAAAGGTGTGGGGTGGTGAGAGGGTTCACCAGAGACAGAATGGGGGCAGAACAGGCAGATCGACCAAAACACACTGCTGATGGGAGCAGCGGTTGAGGCAGGAGACCTGCTGCGCCATGTGTGAATCTCCCTGGCCAGGCATCAACTCGTGCAGCAGCTGCCGACAGCTACACAGTGCTGAGCTTAACCTGTTGCGCCACCAGGGAGGCCCAGCAGTAGAATTCTTGATCTTTTTCTGAATGCTAAATATTTACTTAGGATTTAGAACAGCTTAATGCATTTTAATAGGTCACCTTCACTTTTAATTTGGACCGCTGGAATTAGATATCTAAACTCAAGGAATGAGATTCCTTTTATTACACTGGTCAACAGTGAGATCATTACTCACTTAAAAAGGCCCTAATTTGTAGTATCTTGGTGTGCTGAACATGAATATAACCCTGAAATTTTTTTATTAGCTCTCATTTTGAAGATATTTCATAGAATTCATTTCATATGTTTCACTGTGTAAATTTATCCAGTAGGAGTGCAACAACATCCTAAATCAGCCTAAATGATGTAATATTGCATCACATTGCATAATACCATCATGCACACATCACCCAGAGTTGAATGCATCGTTTTCTGATGCAAGGCAATACTACTGCCAGGTGGCTGCTGAAGTAAGCTGACGTCAGCAGTGCACTATAGAAAGCCCTGTTGGAAAGGTTGAGTGTTGAAAATATTTCAGACTTTGTGCGAGACAGTTTAAGCTACTGTTCCATAGAATTGTTATTATTTTATCCATTTAGGCACAATACAGAACAGTCATGCCTCGAAAGTGCATTAATAGCATGGACAATTTCTGCTCTATTTGTGGAGAAGTGACATTTGTCAATCAGAAGAAAAGTATCACTTCTCAAGTGAAGAAGGCTTATCATCTTGACTTCGGATGCAAGGTTGGTGATCAAGACAAGCCTTGGGCCCCGCATATATGCTGTGCTACATGTACAACACAGCTTTCACAGTGGTGAAATGGCAAAAGACATCCATGCCGTTTGCAGTTCCCATGGTGTGGAGAGAGCCAAGCAACCACATAAAAGACTGTCACTTCTGCTTGGTTCCTCCTCTTTCCAGTGGAATAATGAAGCAAAAGAAGTCAAGAATAGTCCACCCAAGCATTCCATCTGCCTTGAGATGACCGGTTCAACAACTTGCTGCAGGGTGATGCAAAACAAGCATGGAATGCTTTTCGCCTAGTGTCTACAAACTTTCTTGGGAATGTTAGGGCAGAAAACTACAAGTAACTAGTAGAAGACATGCTGATGCAGTATCAGAAACTTGGCTGCAATATGTCTCTAAAGATCCACTTCCTTCATTCCCATCTGGATTTCTTCCCTAAAAACTGTGGTATGGTTAGTGATGAACATGGCGAACGTTTTCATCAAGATATTGCATCAATGGGACAAAGATACCAAGGAAAATGGTCCACTACAATCCTGGCTGACTACTGCTGGACACTCCCCAGAGATGCTCCTGAACAGCTGTACAAGAGAACAGCAAAGAAATCGACGAAGCAGTCTATGACTTGATTTTTTTACAGGTATTAACTGTAGGCCTATTACTATTGGCATGCATTTCGTGATGTAAACATCCATTGATTGCAGACTACAAAAAACCTAGAGCCAAAATTAGAATTTGACTGTCATATTCATGGTGAGCACATACAAATTGATAGGAAATGACGAATTTTATTTCAGTAACATGACTTTTGTAAAAATTTGTTGACCAGTGTTATGTACGGTTTTCCCCTTTCTCAGTGCTGGATCCCATTTGTTTCAAAGTCATTGGCTTCATTATGAAGCACTACCAGAATCCAGGGTTAAAGACATCAAAGACTATTTGAAGCCACTGGAGTGTAAGCTTTTGAAGTCACAGGAGGGCAGGGTCCTTGTTTACCTGTCTGAATTCCTGGAGTCCACATTCTCATTGAGTGTTTTGCTTTTGTAAAATCTGACTTTGCTCTTAAAAATCAGACACACAAGAAAGACAGAACCTATTTCTCATTTGCAGAAAATGAACTTGTCTGATATGATATTGTTTGTCCATTTAGTTTTTGAGCAACCAGTTCTTAGTTTCACTGATTTTTTATAGTCATTGATCACTATTTCATGTATTTCTACTCTAATTTTTATTATTTCTTCTATTAATTTTTGGTCTTGTTTGTTACTTTCAAGTTACTTTAGGGATAGTATTAGATTGTTTGAGATATTCTTAAGGGGACTTTTCTTAGTTTCCTTAAGACTACTTTTGGTACATCTCTTAGATTCTGGTAGGCTCCATCATCATTTTCACTCCTCTCAAGGCTGTTTTCCTCTATTACCTAACTATTACGCAGCATGTTTATTCATAGTTTTCCTTGTAGTTGATTTCTAACTTTATGGCAATATGGTCAGAGAGAAAATTAGATATAGTTTTGATTACAGTAGTTTAAATGACAATTGAATTATATCCCAACATATGGTCTATCCTTGACAATGTTCCATGTGCACTAGAAAAAAATGTGCATGCAGTAGTTTGTGGGGAAAGTATTCTATAGATGTCTGTTAGACCTATTTAATATAGCTCCTCATTTAAGGCTATTGTTTTCTTGTTTACTTGTCTTCTGGATCTGTCCATTGTTATAAGTAGGGTCTGAAATTCCCCTAGTATTATTGTGTAGTTCCTAACATCTCTCTTAAGTTCTGTTATTGTTTTATGTATCTTGGTGCACCATCATTTGGTGCATATACATTTATGAGTGTTATTTCTTCTTGTTGTATTAGATCCTCAATTGTAATATTGTGTACATTTCCATCTCCTAATAACTTTCTTAATTGGAAACCTATTTAAGAGATAAAAGTATAATTGTCCTTGATCTTTTTGATTCTCATTTGCTTGTATAAATGTCTTCCACCCCTTACAGTGGAGCCAATTAAGAGATCAGAAGGAGAAAATAACACACAAAACAAAAACAAAAACTAGGAGGCAATCAAAAATAAGAGACATTCTGCAGGGGAGAGGGAGCAAGAGGGAACAAAACGGGAGAAAAGAGCACAAGGGACTATGGTGATGGTTCATGAACCATCATGAATTGGTGGTGGGAAACCTATTCCTATGGGGAATACACAATAATGTAAAGGATATAAATTAAAAAATAAAAAAAAATTTAAAAAAGAAGAAAAAAAGATGGTGAAAAAAGATGTCTTTAAGCCTTTAACACTAAGTCTATGCTTGTTTTTATTGGTTGGATGGGTCTCTTGTAAACAGCAGAAGTTTGGACTGTTCTGAAACCCATTCAGTCACTCTGTGTCCTTTGACTTGTGAAATCAGGCCATTTACATTTAAGGTGATTACTGAGACGTAAGTGCTCATTGACATTTTGCTGTTTTTGTTTTTTAGTTTTTTGGGGTTTGTCTTGTCTTTTTTATTTTTTGAGGTCTTCCTGTTATTTTTGCTAAGGTTCTATTTCTGTTGTTTTATGTGCTACTACTACTGATTTTTGTTTGAGGGTTCTGCTGAGGTTAGTATATGATGGGCTATTTGTGTAACCATTGGATGTTCTGTTTTCTGACTCGTTCTGCTGGGCCACATTGATACTCTCCTCTTTTTCCATGTTAAGTCATTTAGATGTCTGTTACCTTTATTTTAGTTATTCTGTTGCTTTATAATAACACCTTTAAATTTTCTTTTATGTGCAACTTGGTGTTGGTAACGTATTTTTGATTTTCAGTGAAAATCTTTACTCCTCCTTCTGTCTTGAATTTTAATCTTCTTAGGTAGAAGGTTCTGGCTGAAAGTCTTTCTCTTTAAGTACTTTAAGTATTTCCTTATTATAAAAAGACACTGTATAGTAAATCTGTTAAAGCCATTGATAAGGAGTGAATATTAAAAACATCAAGAGAAAAATGGGTAACCTGGAAAAGTATGCTAATCAGGCTATTAACAGATTTTTAGTAGAAACATTACAAACGTGAATGTTTGGTATTATTTTGTTTGGAACTCTTTGGGCCTTTCGGATCACATCTAGTTTGTTTCTCAGATTGAGATGATTTTCAGCAATTTTTCTTTAAATGACATTTCTATGAATTTCTCTTCTTCTGGGATCCCATGATATGTATGTCATCTTTAAGTTATCTCAAAGTTCTCTTGCACTATTTTTAATTCTTATCCTTTTTTCTTTACATTTTTCTGTTTGAATGTCCTCCAACATTGTTTTCAAGTTCATTAATTGTCTTCATTGCTTCTACTTGTCTGCCATTGATTCTCAATTGTATTTTTTAATTTAACTCTAGTGTTTCTTAGCTCTATGGTTTCTAATTGTAGTTGCCTCTTATCTTCTTTATCTCTATTTTGTTGCTATTTTATATCCTCCATTGTGCTTTGAGTCCATAAGCATTGTTATAGTTACTACCTCGAACTTCTCTTCAGTCATGTTCTGCAGTTTTTCTGGATTAAGACTCATCTCAGGTTTTTTCTTTTTTTTTTCTTTATTCTAGCATTATGGTATGTTCTGCCTTCTCACTTTCAACTTTTATGGGATGTAATAGGGATAGCCTATTAGACTGCTGTCTTTGCACCGTTGAAGAACAAACATCTGGTACTGCAAGAGGGTGGTTCTCAGGAAAGGGGAGTGGCCCAGGACCCCACCCCCACCTCAGGCTGGAGAGTGCCTTCATCACTGAAGAAAGGATACTGAGGACTGAGGGAGGAGTTAAGGAGAGGTTTTGAGACTTAAAAACCAGACCTGGGGGGTTGGAGAGGGCTTTTGGTCCATGGTATGGATTGGCCAGAGTTTTTCCTGAGTAGGCGAGAAGAGTCCAGCTCAGCAAAACTGGTAGGACATTTTCACCAATTTATTTCTTTATCTTTTCGTTTCCCTTTTTCTAAATAAAGCTTTTGATTAATTTTATTGCGTGTGCCTGCATTTGAGTTTTTAAGTCTCTTATAAGCGCACGGGTGAGAACCCAGACAGGCACCCCATGGGGTTACCCTGTAACAGTACCAGTGTGGTATAGTAGGTATATAAAAAAGGACCAGAGAGTAGGATATGGAATGATCTGTAATTCAAGCCTCCTACTGTGCCTTGGGGATCCACAGTGATGCCCTCCTCTAGGCCAGCTCAGTCTTAGTGTCTCTTATAGTCTCATGTCTACTCTACTCTAGGCTATTTTTGAATAGTAGATGCAGTGCTGGGCAGATTTAGGATCACAGGCTAGGAGTTGTTCTCTATTCTTTTCCAGCACAGAGCCTTATCCTGGGGTATTTGCCTCTGCTATTAACAGGTGCTTGAGCTCTAGTTTATTCATGTGTTCCTTTATTGTTTTGGTTTCAGTCCTGGGGTGACAGGTGATAGGTGTTTTGAATATCACAGCCTTGGCTTCAGGTGGTAGCCTCTTCTATGGGACATAGTGATCCAATCTGTTTCTCCCCACTGATTTAGGCTTTGCTATTGTATACTGACAGCTTCAGGCTCAAGGCAGCAATCTTCTTTGCTCCCCCATCCCTACAACTCTTCAATAATGCACCCTCTGTCCTAGTTACCAACTCACATACCCCCTTATTCAGTGCAGTGCCTGTTCTCAAGAGTTCTCAATATTGGCTTGTGTCTAAGTCAATAATTGTTGCGGGCTCTACAAAGTAGCTGCCTCTCCCTCTTCTGGGTTGTACTGCCCTGGTATCACTATACTCAGAGTTAAATTAAAAGATTTTCCTACAACTTTCCATTAGATTATTGCTCCTAGTGTGTACTGTGGTCATCTGCTTCCCCTCAAGGTTTTTTGGACTTTGCTCTGTAATCTTCCCCTAAAGGTATTTTTGGGCTTTGTTCTACTGTAATTTAGTGGTGAGTATATGGAGGATTAACGTCTTTACTCTGCCACCATCTTCCCAGATTCCAACTCACTGAATCTTTACAACAATCCCAAGGGGTTGGTAATTTTTGGACACATTTTACAGGAGCAGAAACAAACACAGACAGGTTAAGTAATTTGCCTAAGGCTGTTGACTGGGTACATGGCAGAGGTGGGATTCAAATCCAGGTCTCTGCAACTCTGGAGAAAAGTGCTCTTTCTATACACCATATTGGCAGATTTTCATTTTGCACTCAGATGCTAGAAAAGTCTTTACTTTGTGATTTTTAGCTAGAGTCAGGGTCTTCTTAGTTTCTAGTAGTTCTTACTAGTATAAGGATTGCAACCTTATATTGCTAATGTGTCATTTAGCATTGCTTCTGGACTTCTAAAAGCACAGCTAGTGAGCACATAGGTACATATTAATACACATGTTTTTGCATATGTATATATATTTTCCCTCTCTCCTCTTAGCTCAGAATTTGGAGCACTGTTAGAAATAGGTGATGATAGGCCTCCTTGGTGACTATGGACTATGTCTCAGCACTATCATGGCTATAGCCTGACTGTGATCCTGGGCCAGGGAAGCTAATCCACATGGCCCAGGAGACCTCTCCTGTCTTGCCCACTGCTCCTCTCAGCGGTGTATTTCAGTAAATCCCCCTGTTCTGCTCCCCACTCTCACTCTGGTGAAGCCTCTGACCCCCACCCCATACCTCTGGCCTACACCCCAGTTCTTTTATGCAAAAATAAATAAAAATTTAATTCTCTAAATTACACACAGATACATATACGCACACACACACACAAAGAGACTATTTATATAATAAGAACTTTTAAACATTCAGTCAAGGGAAATTTCCTGTTGCTGTTTTTTTTTTTTCCAATTGGACTGATGAGAAATAAAAATAAATTCTCTTAGAGTGAGTGATAAGAAAAACGAAACTTTCAAAGTCAACTCAAGGGAAGCTCTTGGTATTGTCCAACATGCTTTGTTTTAGAACTTTTTTCTATAACTGACTCTTCCTTCCCTCAGCTTCTGTTGCAGAATTATACTTGTGTTATGTTAAGAGTTGGGTGGCCATTTAAGAGGCAAACTTCAAACTTGCCAGTTGGCATCTGCACTGAGCAGTGACAGTGATTACACAGTTACCATTACACAGTTAAGCTGTAATGCATTTAAAGGCAGAGGCTGCAGCTTATCCACTCTGGTATACCCAGTGCACCTAGCACAGAGTAGGTATATAAGATATGGTTACAGGAAGAATTAATCAGTGAATTGCAGGTTATCAAGAATCCCTTGAACTCATGGGGAGTTTAAAATACAGAGTCTGTCAAATGCAAGCGAGACCCCCGTGTCCAAATTGGGTAACAGCTGCTTCCTGGAGTTTCACTGAGAACTCAGTTGTGCCTGCAAATCACCTAGGAGCTGGAAATCAAGGAGCCTCTTGTAAATCTGTTGCAACAAACATCCAGATGGCTCTGGTGACAGCAGAATTACATTTTTTGAAAAATAAAAAGAATTGACCAAAAGAGTGGAGAGTAATTGATATTCAGTTAATAGAACAGCTTTTTAGAATGTTTGGGAGAGAACTGTTTTTGGTTTCCTTAGGAGTCATTTTGAGATTGCTGATAGAACTATAACTATTGGGTGCATAACAAGGAGCTTTGGAACAGTGCTTTAATATAGATGAGTAATTCTGTGCTTTCAGTCTGTGCCACCAAATTTCAGCTGAGGGCTTACAAGACCTATCAGGTTTTCAGAGCTCCCTCTATCTCCCCCCCCCCCCCAAACGCCACTGTATCTTTTGTGTTTTCTGAACCAGAAATCTGATTAAATTCTTAGCAGTCATAGTTCAGAACTGCACTTTTAGACTGGCTCTGATGTGGCTAGGTGCTTGCTGCATCTCTCGTCTTAGTGCACAGGATAGGGGGAAAGGGGAGGAGAAAGGCGGCAGAATTATAGCAGGTGATTGAGAGGTCAGCAAAACAATTCTAGATCCTTTAAAGGTCCGGATTGGCTCTGGCTGACATTTAAAAATTTTCATACTATTAATCTCCCAACCATACATGACCATGCCTCACAACAGTTATAGAGGTCTCTTATAGAGAAAAACTGGAATAAATGATGCATTTAAAAAACAAAAGTAGATGGTTAGATATGTATAATGAAAATAACTTTCTTTCATTATTTTTATTTAGAAAAAAACTTATAGTATTAGATCAGAAAGATTAGCAAATGAATCCACTGTCTTTGTTTTAGAGTTTTCTAATTTGGGTAAAGAGTGAATATCACAATAGCCAAAGATTATAATTGAATAGTAAAGATTATTTGAGGTTGAATTTTAGGACACTAGGAATGCCTACTAATAATGATATTCTTTAAACACTCACTTTATTCCTACAATGGTGACAAAAATGTCTGCAAAATAAAATCTTTATGATAGAGATTTTTATAATTTAAATGAGACACTAACACAAGAAAAATAATATAAGATATCTTAGGGTCATGAAAGCATAGGAGAACATTCTAACAAAAATGAACGTAGAAAACAAAGCCTTTAGAATTGAGGCCTAAGTTGTTATTACTCATTTTTCAACAAAACAGAATACCTATGTCCTTCTACACTAAATTGTGAACTATTAGAGCAGGGATCAAACTGACAGGGAACATGGTATGTACTTAATAAATATTTGTGAAGGAATAAAATGACTATTTCCTATTCTAGGTATATCACCATGGGAACCTCTATAATTATTCACTCATTGCTCAAAATGTTTTGGAAAGATCTTTTTTGGATTTATTACTAGAGCAAGGGTTCTATCCATGGGCAGAAAGCAGACTTCATATGAGCTTAGCTTATGTTTCATAGAAACATAAACCACATCTTTATTTTCATTGATTTTTAATTGAAAGACAGTAGTCTTCAATTATGAATACAGGCAAAACCCCAAAATAGCGTTAACAACATCTGTGACTTTGCCAGTTATATAAATTGTAGAGCTATTCTATCACATTAGCTACTGAAAGCATATCAAAATAATATTTACATGTGTCACTACCTTCAAAATTGCAGTAATTATTGGTCCCACCACTAAATCTAATGCATTAATAAAAAACTTTCATAGTACGATTATAAACTTACTCTTTAAAATATTTTGGTAACTATATTTTAATATAATTGCTTTCTTTTGTATTCCTCTGTGTTTTGACTTAGGTAATTTCAAATATTTTTCTAAGAAGGGGTCCATAGTCTTCACCAGCACTCAAAGGTGTCCACATTATAAAAAAAGGTAAGGAATCTTGCTCTAGAGTCTGTAGTATATATTTTTGATGACCCAAAGTGACAATCTTATTTTTTAAAAGTAGATTTTGGAAATAATTAGAAGTCACCTAGAGGCAAGTCTGGTGAAAAGAAAAAAAAGGGTAACTGAGAACTGGGCAAACAAAACAGAGAAAGGATCATAAAATAAAATCATGGTTTTTTTCTCGAATTCAATTATTTATCTATTTTATATATATTTAATGATTTAATAATTTATCAAATACATATAGACACTTATGTTTATATCAGGGGCTCTAAAATGTGCAAGTTGCTGAACTAGATTCTAGGGGTACAAAGATGAAAAAACATGGTCTGTCTCTAGAAATTTACAGAGAGGAGTGTTGGGAGAAAGAAGGAAGTAAAGACTCCTAAGTAGTAGTGACTCTGCTTCATTTTTTTAAGATGCTTGTTTTCAGAATAAAAATTCTGACAAATTTAAATTTTTTTTCCTTATTACCCTTTTTTTTTTTAGCTATTTTTAAAATGTTGTGTTTGTAGTGTACAGTTTCTGCTTGTGGTCAAGTCTTAGGGATGTTATAAGTGGCTTTAGTACTAAAGATTATATCCAAAAGTTCACATCTGTTTTTTTAACTTGGATTTATTTTCTCAGAGTGCTATCATAATAAAAGTTTAGATTATCTGGCTACTCACAAAAACCTACCTACATCAGAAAATGCATCTCATAAAGGATCAATGATAAATCCTGAACACAAGGCATGAGTGCTTCTCTGGATAACTGCATTTAAAGTTCTAATCTAGATACCAACAGCTCATAGCTCCCTTTGATGGGGGTGTTCTTCCCTGTCAAGCTAAAATGAAGCAGGAGAGTTTAGATTCCAGGAGTTTAGCAACTTGTTAACTCCCTATAGTTGCAACAGACACACCTCTCTCTATGTCAATGATTCCCCTGAGGTCCAGAAGAACAAAGACTCAAAGGACAATCTGACCTAGTGTTAAACTCTGCAGTGTTGACAACTTCTAAATGAGTCACTTTATAATTAAACAATGTGGTTAAGGAAAGGGGGAAAATAACCAGATTATTGGAACACAACAAAGAGTTCAGAAGTGAACCACATATTAATAAAAAAAATCTTGTAACAAACTAAAAGAAAATTTAGCATAATGTAGTTAAGTCTCTGGGAGTAGGGGAGGCCCTTTTTAAGACAATACCAAAAGCAAAAGCAGTAAGGGCTAAAGGACCGTTTTAGTTATAGCATCTTTCAAATTTTCTTTATGAGATAAGACATCATGAAAAATTCTAAAATAAGCAACAACTTAAAAAAAAACAGGGCCTCCCTGGTGGCACAAGGGGTTAAGTCTCAGCACTATGAGGCTACAGGCAACCACTGTAGCACAAGTTCAATCCTTGGCCAGGGAGCTTCTCATATGGCGCAGCAGACCTCTCCTGCCTCACCCGCTGCTCCCTTCAGCAGTATACTTCAGTCAATCTGCCTGTTCTACTCCCCAATCTGTATCTGGTGAATACTCTCACCCCCTACACCTCTGGCCTACACCTCAGCTCTTGTATGCATCAATAAACTATATCTTAAAAACAAAACAAAACATTTACAACCCAAGAGCAAAGAATCTTCAGAATATAAATTCCTATGAATCGATGTGAAAATGACCAGTAACCCAAGGAATGAATGGACAAGAGAATGTAAACACATAAGTCACAAAAGATGTAAAAATAACCATGTACCTATGAAATGATGTTCACTGGTTATCAGGGAAATGCAAAAAAAAAAAAAAGAAAAAAAGAAAGAAAATATATAAAAAGCTTCTGTACAGCAAAAGAGACATTAACCAAAACTAACAGACACCCTACCAACTGGGAAAAGATTTTTGCACACAATACATCTGATAAGGGACTGATAACAAAAATTTACAAGGAACTCACACAACTCAACAAAAACAAAGCCAATAACCCAGTCAAAAAATGGGCAGAAGAGCTCAAAAGGCACTTCTCCAAAGAAGAAAAGCAAATGGCCAACAGATACATGAAAAAATG
>PVIJ01020757.1:0-20174 GCA_004024925.1 Scalopus aquaticus | reverse complement strand
CTTCTATCCCAAGGATTTCAAGGGCTTTTATCATAAATGGGTGTTGTACTTTGTCAAATGCTTTCTCAGCATCTATTGATATGATCATATGGTCTTTATTTTTCTTTTTGTTGATGTGTTGGATTACATTGATTGATTTTCGGCTGTTGAACCATCCTTGTGCCCCTGGGATAAATCCCACTTGGTCGTGGTGTATTATCTTATGGATGCATTGTTGGATCCTATTGGCCAAGATTTTATTAAATATTTTTGCATCAGTATTCATTAGGGAGATTGGTCTGTAGTTTTCTTTTTTTGTGTTATCTTTGTCTGGTTTTGGTATTAGAGTAATATTTGCTTCATAGAATGTGTTTGGTATTACTCCTTCCTTCTCGATTTTTTGAAAGAGTTTGTGTAATATAGAGACTATTTCGTTTTTGAATGTTTGGTAGAATTCATTTGTGAAACCATCTGGTCCTGGGCTTTTGTTTTTGGGGAGGTTTTTAATTACTGTTTCAATTTCACTACTTGTGATTGGTCTGTTTAGGTGTTCTATATCTTCTTTGTCTAGTTTTGGGTGATTGTGTAGTTTTAAGAATTTGTCCATATCCTCTAGGTTGTTATACTTGTTTCCGTATAGCTGTTTATAGTAATCTCTGATTATTTTTTTATTTTTGCTGTGTCCATTGTGATTTCTCCTTTTTCATTTATGATCCTATTTATTTGTGTTTTCTCTCTGTAAGCCTGGCTAGTGGTTTGTCTATTTTGTTTATTTTTTCAAAGAACCAGCTTTTGGTCTCGTTAATCTTCTGGATTGTTTTTTTTTTTTTATTTCCATTTCATTTAGTTCTGCTTTGATTTTTATTATTTCCTTTCTTAAACTGTATTTTGGGGTTTTTTGTTGTTCATTTTCTAGTTCTTTGAGATGTGAGATTAAATTGTTTCTTTGGGTTGTTTCTTGTTCTTGATCTGAGCTTGTAATGCTATATATTTTCCTCTTACTGCTTTTGCTGTGTCCCAGATGTTCTGGAAAGTTGTGTCCTCATTGTCATTCAGTTCTAGATATTTTTTAATTTCTTCTTTGATCTCTTCGTTGATCCATTGGTAGAAACATAGATTATTGATTTAAGACTTTTCTAGGAAACCAAATAGGAGAGAGACAATCAGCGGGCGGTGGGGGGGGGGGCGGAGGCGGAGGGAGGAAAAGAAAAGCGCACAAAATGGAATAGAAAAGAACACAAGGGACCATGGAGATGGATCACGGGTGAATTGGTGGTGGGCTACCCAAGGGGAATACAAAATGTAAAAGACATAAATAACAATAAAAATACATATTAAAAAAAACTTTTCTAGTATAAACTAACACTGTGGATTTCATTGTAAATACTGCTTTTGCTCCATTCAACAAAATTTTGGTATTTTTTTTTTCATTTTCATTTCATCCAAAATATTATTTATTTATTTATTTATTATTGTTATTTATGTCTTTTACATTTTGTATTCCCCTTGGGCAGCCCACCACCAATTCACCCGTGATCCACCTCCATGGTCCCCTGTATTCTCCTCTCTTCCATTTGTGCCCTTATCCTCCCCTCCCCGCCCCCCCCACCGCTGAGTGTCATCCAAAATATTAACTAATTTCTCTTGAGATTCTTTTTTGACTTAAATGTTGTTTAAGAGGAAGTGTGTTTATTCCAGATCTTTGGGAATCTTCAGATATTCTTCTGTTACTGATTTCTCACTTAATTCCAGTCTCTTCAGAGAGCATACTTTTGTATTGATTTCAATTCTTTTGATTTTGAGATTTCTTTTATGACCCCAAATGTATCTGTCCTGATAAATGTTCCATGTTCACTTGAAAAAAATGTTTACCTCACTGCTTCTAGGTGGAATATTTTATTAACATCAATTACATCACATTTATGGAGGTGTTCAAATCTTTTTATCATTACTAGTTGTTTTTTTTTTTTTTCTGTACTTGTTCTGTCATATACTAAAAGAACAGTGTGTTGAAATCCCCATATATAGTGTGGATTTGTTTATTTTTACTTTTTAGTTCTATTAATTGTCTCATATATTTAATGGGTCTGTTATTAGGTGCAAAGCCATGTGTGATTGTTATGTCTTCTTGAAGACCCCTTTTCCTATAGGTAATGCTTCTTTTTACTGCTGGAAATATTCTTTCTTGTGAAGTCTGTTTTTTTTTTGACATCTATATAGTCTCTCTAGCTCTCTTAATTATTGTTCCCATAGATCTTTTCCTATTCGTTTACTTACAATTTAACTATGTTAATATGTTTGAAATGGCTTCCTTGTTGATGACTTGTTCTTTCATTCTGACCATCTCTGCCTTTTAATTATGTGCATTTTATGTACATCATTGGTAGAGTTGGATTTACATCTGCCAGGTACCTTGCTACTTGTGTCATATCTTCATTTTTATTCTCTATTTCGGTGTTCTATGAAACTTAGTGTTTTTAAAATTTCATCAGTTTCTACTACTGGCTTATTAGTTAGATGTATTTTTTATAGTTTTTTCTCTGGGGTTTACAGTATACATCTTTAACTTTTCACACTTAACCTTCTAACACTGTGCTTTCATTTCCTCCCATCCATCCTTTGTGCTATTGTACATTTTGCTTCTACATAGGTATAATCCCTAAGTTACATAGTAACTGTTTATGATTTAGACAGTCAACTATCTTCAAAAAGTTTAAAAGTATGGGGGAAAAACTTAGTGAAAAATGGGAGTAAATTTTCCATCTTCAGGTCTAGCCAATTCTTTGAAACCAGATGGAAATTTGAATTTATGCAGTCTTTCTGCCTGAAGTACATACTTTAACATCATTGTGGTGCATCAATACTGGCAATGAATTCTCTGCCTTTGCTTGTCTGAAAACTTTATTACTTCTGAAAGATTTTTTGCTATGTATAAAATTCTCAATTGATCTTTTTTCAGTGCATGAACAGTCAATGCTAGTGTTTCTGATTTTTAGACTTTCTAATCAAATGTTTGCTGTGTAGCCTAGCTTTCTTATAATGCCCTGATTCCCATTTCTCTGATTTCTGTCTAGCTTTTCTCTTAAACATTTATTTCCGGCAGTTTCATTCTGATGTTTGTCTGTGTGGGTATGTTTTACATTTATTGATTGTTTTGGGGATTCTCTGAGCTTCTTGGTACTGTGGTTCATTAATTTTGGAAAATGAATGGCCTTTCTTCAAATACTTCTTTTGCCTCATTCTTTATCTCTTTTGCATCTTTAATCACTTTTGTTGATGCTGTTCCACAATATCTTGGATGCTTCTGCACCTCCCTTTGTACTTCAGTTTGCATAATTTTTACTTACATCATTTCAAGTTCACTAATTCTTTTCCCTGTCATGTTTAGTATGCTGATAAACCTGTTAAGACTGTTTCATCTTAAATGTCATGTTTTTATTTCTAGAATTTCCAGTTGGCTTTGAAAAATTTCTAGCTGCTGAAATCTATATCTGTTTATGCATGTTATTCAGTTTTCCACTAGATCTTTTAACATATTAACTATAGCTATTTTAAACTCCTTTCTGATAGTCTCAACATCTGATTTACTTACGGGTCTGGTTATGTTTACAGTTTTGTATCAAAAATGGGTGCTTTTTGCTTTTTATAATGCTTGCAACATTAACTGGATGTTGCACATGTGCGTAGAGTGGTAGAGAGTGATGTAAATTAGAAAACGGCAACATTTTTATTCTGACCCTTGTCATGGAGTATTGAGTCAATCCATTGAGCTTAGATGGGCTTGAGTTGTGTTTTTAATGTGTTCACCTTAAGTGCACCAGACTTCAAACTCCTCTGGTGGTAGATTGCTGTTACCTCATGCTTAGTAAGAGGTCCAGGATACTAACTGGGAGGCTTTTCTCATTATATGTCCTCTACCTACAGCTTTTCGCAAACCCTTGTAATCTCTTATGTCCAAGAAATTTGTATGCTAAATTATTCAGTTTTCCATATTGTTAGGATGGGAACAACATTCTCTTGTGGGTTTCTACATCTTAAGTAGAAACAGCACTGCACTTAATATTATTTTAATAAACTATTTTTCTTTTAAATCAGTTCTATACAACCAAGAATTTGGTATAGAGAGGAGTCAATAAATGGCAGTATTGAAGCACAAAGAAAACAGGGTTCAGAAACAATTGGTTTTGAAGCCCAGTTGTTCTACTTATCACTAGCTTTACTAGTTATGTAATATTGGGCCAGTTATTTCTGTTATTCAGTTTCCTCATTTGTATGGTAAGAATTAAATGAAGTAATTTATATAAAATGCTTACGGTAATTCCTAGTCCATAGAAAAATGCTTACTGGGTCATCATCATTATCAGATTTGAATTTGGTATGGGTAATCCTGGTGACAATGTGTAGAGTATCCTGCAGGGAGGAGAGCCTAAAAGTCTGGTAGGCAGTAGGCATCAACAAGTTCACTGTATTAAACTCAACAGGAAAGTTGCTCTGTTCTCGTTCATGCCACAGCAGTCACTGTTCAGATTGTCTGTAGTTGACTGTATAGTTGGAACATTGCCATTCCAGTCCTTCTGTCATTTTGACTTTGAGTCTTCCATTTTGATTCTAGCTAGATCCTAGATTTTTCTATGATATTACCCTATCTCTTGCTGTTCCATAAGGAAAATACAGTACAGATGCTAACTGTGAAATATGTTGTGGACATAGGCCTTCATTAAACATCTAGACTGTCTCCTGCCTTGTATGTGAGCTTTATCGTTATCTTCTGTTTTTGTCAAGATTCCCCAAAGATGCTTTCCTTGATTTAGATCCCAATTTCACTCATTACTAGTATACTAATGAGTTACCTGAGAGGCAGAAATTAATTACCTGTGATGCCAGTGAGTGTCTTTCCCCTTATCATAGGAAACCCATGCTGGTGTGTTTTTCTGACTTCTTGAGTTTTTGAGCCTATTGCCAGTTCTGTAAAGTCCCTGTGTAACAATGCAAAGGGTTATTTTGCTTAGAAGAATTCCTTTGACAAACTTTCCTGGGTTAAAAACTACAAAGGAGAGAACTCAGGGGACCTCATTGAGAAATTAACAAATATGTGTGAAAAGAGGGGAAATTTCTCTGTGGTTCCTGCAGGAGAACAAGAGGCTGGAACCAGAGAGATGATGGAAAGCAACTTGCTTTGTAATGTGACTACTTTTGACTCCTCATGATCTCTCACATCATCGGTCAACTTGCTAACTTCATGTCTTGCTTGGAATTAATGACTATAAAACAGAAAAGTAAACTACTGTAGAAAAGAATTGAAAATAGGTGTTAGGAAAAAAACACTTATGTAAATGTTCATAGTAATACTATTCACAGCAGCCAAACCCAATTGCCAATCAATGAATGAGTGGACGAATACAGTACGGTACATCCATACCATGGAATATTATTCAGCCATTGAATGGAAGGAGGTAGTCTTACATGCTGCAGTATGAATGAGTCATATGCTAAGTGAAAGAAAAAATGTTTGGGAATGTTACTGGATTATGTGGTCTTACTGGAGGCACTCTACAAAAGCCCAGATGTATCACATGTATCATTCCATTTATACATTTCCAAAATAAGCAAATTTATAGGGACAGAAAGCAGATTAGTAGTTATTAGTGCCTAATGCAGACTGCGTAGTGGTTATGAAGTTTCTCTTTGGTGTGATGAAAAGAATCTGGGTCTAGAAGTGGTGATAGTTACACAACATTGTGAATGTACTTAAAATTACTGAATTGTACAACTTAAAGTGGTTAATTTATATTGTGTATTTTAATACATGAACACACACACATATAATGCAGGGCTGGACTCTGAATGCACATGGGTTGGAGAGGGCAATCAGGGCAGATACAGGCACACGGAATCAATGAGAGGAAGTAAACTGCAAGAACACCTTGAGAAAAGCTTTAACTATTTCAGCCTATGATGGGGGTTTGGGCCAACGTTAACCAGGTCTTTGGCAGCTCTGATGGACACCCAAAGAGGAAGGAGAACATTACAGGAGGTTCTTAATATTTGGAAGTGCAGGGGCCTCCCTGGTGGTGCAGCGGTTAAGCACTACACTATGGAGCTGTTGTCAGCGGCAACGCAAGTTCGACGCCTGGCAGGGCATATTCCCACATGGTGGGGCAGACCTCTCCTGCCACGCCCGCTGCTCCCCTCAGCAGTGTATTTCTGATCTGCCTGTTCTGCTCCCCACTCTGTCTCTGGTGAACCCTCTCGCCGCCCCATGCCTCTGGCCTGTACCCCAGCTTGTATGCATAAATAAATATATCTTAAAAAAATAAATATAAAAAAAAATTTGGAAGTGCAAGCACCATCCAAATGATGTGTGATATAATAAAAAGTGTTAGCAGGCAGACTGAGGGGAACCCCAGGGCCCCCAAACTTGCATGCTCTAAAGGGATTCTGCCATCCACTGCAAAAAGACAAAGCATACTATTAGTGTGTGAGATCTTCAATGTAACTGGTATGCATAGAGAGAGAGAAGAAAAGTTAGTAGTTAACTAATGAAACACCCACAGTTAACTATCCCCTTGTGGGGAAATGTCCAGTCTAACAGAATTGGCCTGAAGTAGGGCTACCAAGGCCCAAAAGACAGACACAGGTCTAAGGCATCTTCTGGCAGGGAACCATAGGAAAAGGGCAAAAAGGGAGTAGTGCTCTTATAAGAATTGATATCAGAGCGCTTGCTGTCTACCATGTGAGGATATAACTAGAAGATCGCTGTCTGCAAACCAGGAAGTTGGCTCTGAGACTGGATCTGCTGCCATTTTAGCCATGGGAGCTCTCAACCTTGAGCCTTGTGAGAAACGTGGGCATTTGCTCAAGCCACCCAGATTGTGATATTTTGTTCTATCAGCCCAGACTGAGGCACATGGTGTTGGATGATTGATCTCTCTACTAATCCTGATCAGTTTGTAATTGGATAGAAAATTTATATTCTTCTAACACAATAGGTGATTTGCCAGATTTGTGTTTATTTTTTTGTCTTTCTCTGAAAAGTAAACTCAATGAGAGTGATCTACTTATTCTTCACTTGTGAGAGTTTAGTATCCTCAGTGTTATTCGTCTTTTGTCAATTTAGGGATGACTTTCCTTATGCAACATTATCCTGCTTGTTAGCCAAGAGGAATAAAGTTCACATTTCACCTCTCCAGGGCTTTTTCTGGTAAAACCCTGTCCTGACTTCCATGGAAATCTTAGTAAAAATTAATTTCTATCTTCCATGTTAATAATGTTGATTTTGAACTTCAGTAAAATAGTTGAAATTGCAGTTTGTGCAATCTTTTCAACCACATTGGAAAAACTTGATAAAGATGTTGCCAATTCTTAAAATAGATCTTATTTGGCTAGTTAGAGTCACATTTTTTTTTAGAAGTTTCTGCTACAAATTTAACATTTAAATTTTAGCTTAAAAGTAATTCATGTGCTTATTATAGCCAGAGGAGCTCTGTTCTAGAATAACTCTCAGTAGGGAGCATTTAAGAGAATACCCAGTAATACCATATAGCCTAGTGACCACTCCACACATTTTCTTTAAAATATGAAGGGAATAGCCATATTGTTACAGACAAATGTTAAAACAAGCAAGTTCTGGTCCCACCTAAAGGCTGAAGTCTTGGATGATTTAGTATCTATATTTTTTTACGTCACAAAATTTACATGTCAAAGAATAATTTGACCTGAAATAAGACTGTAGTGGGCATGAAAAGTCAAGAGTAAAATAGGCAGTTTGGGGTTCATCTTTTCACTTGGTGATGGATACAATGAAATGGAATTCAGTTTTGATGTCTGGTCCTAAAATTCTTTAATTCAGTCCTCTTTTCTCTCTACCTTTTAACCATTTTTGAATCATTTTCATGTATCAGGCATCATCCTAGGTGGTGGAGACACTGAGATGAATAAAAAACAACTCACCATATATTACCTGTGTTTTCATGAGTGGGTAATTTATATATGGGAAACCATAGTCACTTCGGTTCTGTAACAGGGATTGTCAAGATCTGGTATCGCGGAGAGAGACCCTAGGAATATATTGTTACCTCATACCTAGAGAAACATTATTTTCTTCAAAATAGTTTTAAATTGTTTCAGGCTTTCTAATAACACCAACAAATCAGAGTCCAAGCTGAGGAATCATGAGATTTTTTTAAAAAGATTTATTTATTTATGCATACAAGAACTGGGATGTAAACCAGAGATGTGGGGTGGTGAGAAGATTCACCAGAGACAGAGTGGGGAGAAGAAGAGGCAGATTGACTGAAGTGTATGTACACTGCTGTGGGGAGCAGCGGGCAAGGCAAGAGAGGTCTGCTGTGCCATTTGGGAAGCTCCCTGGCCGGGCATCGAACTTGTGCTGAGGGGCTGTGAATAGCTTCATAGTGCTGACACTTAAAACCTTGCACCACCAAGGAGGCCCTCATGAGATTTTTTTTTTTTTTAGTCCCATATGTATCCAAATCTCCAGGCATGAGACAGGAATGAAAGGATTTTAGTTAAGGCCAGCAGTGTGCTTGAGGCATAGGACAGTGGTCATGTTTGTTAAACATTTAGAAGACAGTGAAAACCTTGGTGACCAACCTTCGATACTATGGAGTCCTCTGCAGCACCTGAAAAGTCATCTGCAGCACGCTGATGTCTTTTTTTTGGTTGTAGATTGGCCCAGGGAAGTGGACAACAGCCAAAAAAGAGATGACACAGTAGAAGGTTCCAGCTAATGTAATAGTTTTGAGCTTTTTGGTTTGCTTGATCTGTGCTTTCTGGTGCTCAACTCCCAAGAGTGTTACAATCTCATTGGCAGGTAAAAAACGAGGTCATGAATTGGGACAAATTTGAGATAGGGAAATTAAAAAGAAGTACTTGTGAGATTGGGGGTGAAAAATAGTAATACTAATAAGACAAAAATTGAATGGAAAAGCGAGGCTAAAACTGTTCCCCATATACCAACTACCATTTGCTTCTGGCTTTGCCACTGCTGTGTCCTGAGATTATTTGGAAAAAAATTGAAATAGAGACTGACTCTGATCTCTTGTTAGTTTAGCAGCATAATTTTTTGATGGCTGCTCACTTCATGATTAGAGACTCAGATTAGCCCAAAGAATGGACAGCTTCACTGTGTGGCTCCCTATAGAAGCATTTTGTCAGGTCTGCGGGGATCCAGAAGAGTCGTGTAATTGGGCCTCATGAGTCTGGAAAACAGTTCAGTCCCCAAAAGGTCACTTGGGTTGAAATAACTATCACTCCTGCTAGTTCATCATCCTTGGTATTTTCAAGCCTTTTTAGGCCTTTTGTGTTGAGCTTTTATTGCTTTAGCAAATCTTACATAAGGAAGATTAAAAAATTATTTTTATTGAGGTGATACTGGTTTACATCATTGTTTGTATTTTGGAAGTGTAGAATCCCTCCACCCCCACCCCTTCTGGTGATGTTATCATAGTGCTTCCACTGAGCCAGTATTTCCTAAGGAGGAATTAAGTGAAAGATCTTGGTCATTAATTGCATGTGTATGTGTGTGTAGCTGATATAATTTCTTCTGACAGAACCTTGTACCCTGTAGTTAAGAATTTCAGAACTTCTCTGTGGCATTTGGGTTTTCCTATTCTCCTTTATACATGAGATGAGTGTCTCCACAGGTGCTCATTTAAAAGGCCCACTCTGCCTTTGATCCTGATCACCACAGGACCCACTTCTTTAAGTACAAGAGGCACCACAGAAAATACAAGGAGGTTTGGCTGCAGGTTAATGCCTGAGCTGTCCTGTGCTGACAAAGCTTCCTAGTGTTGGTCTCCTTGGGGTGTTACATGCCTTTCCTCTGGGAATCTGCCAGCCGACCTCTTTGCTGTGTGAGTGTATTTGTAGGTTATGTTCCTCATGTGTACCCATGTCCCTCTGCAGAGGAGATGCTCTCCAGAACATGGAACTCAAACACTGTGCGGGCCATGGTGGCTCTGTGGAAACAAAGATTTAGAGAATTAGTCCGGCTTCTCTCTGCAAGAAACCTGCTTTGATAAACCCACCAGTTCTAGAATTACCTGATCTCTGATGGCTGATTATTAAGCATTTCTCTCAAGACAGATCACTAACCTACATAGTCAGGTGATGAAGAGAAGCATAGTGTCAGAAGTTTAATTTGATTGTGCATAGCTGAACGTGGAGTTTCTTACAGTCTGACTCAAGGGTTCCTCTGTCTCCCTCAGGGAGAAACTACAGCCCAGACTCTGAGGGGCAGATGCCAGGGACTGGGCTGCGGACGGGCCCTTGAGGGGATCTGAGCAGTTAGATTGGATCCCTTAGGGTCCTTTTCAATCCTGTGCTGCTCTGATCTTACAGTTGCAGAAATTTTTGTGTAAGGGAATGTGAAGCAATGGCCCCCAAGCCCTTATACTCTCTATTCACTTACTTACTAAAAAACCCTCTTTTTCTTTCCTTTAAAATAATTTCACATAATTTTTGAAAAAATTTGATACAGAAAATATTAGCTACAGCCCCATTAGCAGAGGTGGGGCCTAGCCCAGAGTCCAGTGGGTGAGGCTGTGGCCTTTTCACGAGAGTGCGTGAGGACACCTGGATTAGAGGCTGAATTAAATTGGAATATTTAAAAGTAGAGGAAACTTTAATTTTACTTATCCTTGGACTTCTATTTTCTTGATGTATTTGGGGTCAACCTATCAACCCGTGGATTTCCCCTTTCTGAAAGGTGAGGCACGTGAGAGATAGAGGAAGCAAAGAAAACATTAAGTGAGAAGAGCAATTATCTAAAGATGACAAAGGACAAAGGTTCTTTTGATGTGGGAATTTATTTCCACTTTTTGAAAACTCACCCTTATTTTTACCAACTTCAGATTCAAAGTAGCTTCCTTCACACTTGCCTTTGGATTTCTTTCCTTCTAAACACAACCAGGTTACTGGAAACCTGAATGTCAGCACTCTGGGGCCGGGGGCTTCTCTGGGGGCCACGTCCACTCTGCTGTCGGTATTAGGGTCCTTGGCCACCCGGCATTTCTCTGAATTCGGGGAGTCTGAATACCAGTGCCCGTAAGGCTGAATCCCAGCCTTTGTTGAGATGCTGGAGCTGGCTTTGGTTAGGTCAGGATTCAGAGTCCATGCCAAGGCAGATACACAGGGTGTGGACACTGGCAGATCTGGCCACACGGACAGCCAAGAGGAGGTGGCAGCTGGCACGCAGCCCCCCTAGACAGGGAGTGATCGCATCAGACGCTGTGCCAGGAGAGAGGCGGAACAAATCACAGATGACACCTGAGGAATGAGAAAATTGGTTGACTTAGTTCCTTCCCTTCCTGTTACGACGGCTTGGAGACAACTTGGGACATTTTGTGGTACCCTGAGCGGAGGTATTTGAACTGCTGCCTACACAGAGAATGGTAAGACGTGCCTTCCTGCTTGGAGAAAGAGGTTGTGGACAACGCCTAGGAGGACACCCCTTTGCCCCTGACTTTCGCAGTGGGGATAGGTATAGAGTGGGCCCAGAACCTGGCTTTGCTTCCAGAGTCTTGGGGTCCACCCCAGGGCTGCCTGGCCATGGCCGGTGACAACTAGAGCTGCTGCCGCCTTTGCATTTTCTGTTTGTTTTTAAACTGAGGAGTTGGCAAAGGAGACACAACAGTGAATAAAAGCATATTACAGTGTGTAGACATAGAAGAACTGAAGGTACACGCAGAGTTCTGTCCCCCAAAGGACAAGTGTCAGTGTACGGTGACACGCTGCATGTGTCAGTGTGAGAGCAAGGACAAGGAATGTAGGTAATCGAGTGGTGTTGACCTTGAATAGGCCAGAAGAAATAGGAGGGCTTGAACATTGAAAATGCCAGCAGTTCTACTTGGGCAGAAGCTGAGTCAGTGAAGAATGAGGAAAGAATACATCTGTCTATATGGAGCACCAAGGGATCAGTCCTACAGGTTAACCTTAGAGGAAGTACATTTGCTGTGTTAAAATGCTGTCAAAGTATTCCCAGTTCCCTATTATCTACTAGTGATTATAATTATATACACGTAATGTATGTGAAATTAAGACAGTATTAGATCATAGAATTATGTAAATAATTAGGATAGGGAATAATACACCCCAAAGGGCAGTGGTATATTGTCCTATTTTCCAAGAATTGCTAGTCAGTGGTAGCATTTTGGTTCCTACTTGGCACGTAACAGGCTTCTTGAACAACAGAATGACACAGGAGTCTTTAGAAAGGTCTCAGGCACATCTCAGATGGAGCCACATTGAGCTAAAGGTTGTGGTGCTGAGACTGCTTCCTCTTCTTGTCCATGAGAACCTCTCCAGGGGATCCCATGGCACCCTGTGGAAGTAAATGTCTCTGGGGGTACAGTGGCCTGAGTGGATGGCAGAATTCTCCCCCATAGAGCGCCACGCCTGGTCATAGCTGAGATCACAGAGCTTCAGACCATGTGACTGGCATTTCGGTGGATTATGTGCAGATTTGCACAGCAACCCTATGGAGTTGGATGGTGGTTTCTTTCCTTTTAGAGATGAGGAGAGTGACACTCATAGAGATGAAAAAGCCTGCCCAGGGCCGCATGGCTTATTAAGTTGGGATTGAATCTGGGCAGCCTGGCTCCAGAGGCTCAGCTGTAGATTTTTAATTATTACTGCCACTAATGTGGTAATTAATACCACTAGTAGTCATTATAAGTGTAGTCATTAATGGACATAAGTAACAATCTTTGTAGTACTGAATTCTGCAGAGTTCTAAATTTTTCACTAGTGCTAAGATAGAGTAGATCTAGCTTATTCTATATGAAGTATTCTGTGACAACTCCAGCGATAGTTTTCTTACCTGGATTCTTGTGCAGATTGTTCAGATTTCAGACTGCAAATCAAATGACTCTAATTTGGTATTTTTAAGGAGGCTGAAGGAGATTTCAAGAAGGGAGTAGACAGCTGTGTTAAATGCTACACAGAGAAAGTAAGATGGAAATGTAAAAGATTCCATCAGATTTGTGTTTAGATCTTATGAGCTAAAACTCGAATCTATCAAGAGGTTTTTTTTCCACTCAGTTTTAATTAAATATATCATGTACACATGGTATACTAAATTCAAAATATATAAAAGATATACAGTGAAAAGCCTCTAGATGTCCCTCTCATCTTTGTCCCCTGGTACTCAGTTCCCTATCCAGGAAGCAAACAATATTACTTTTTTGAGATATTCTGCACACATGTAATAAGTATATATATGCTTTCCCCTTATTTTTCAAAGACATTATCATACTATATGCAGTGTTCTATACTTTTAACATAGGTAATATATTTGTGGCTCTTTAGACCATCTCATAGTGCAGCAAGGGTGTCCTCATCACTTAACTGCATGGGGTTCCATGGTGGAGTGTGTAGCACCTTATTTAACAAAGATGTTTTGAGTTGAGCCTAAAAAAAGCACTGACATTTAGGGCAGATACTGGAAATAGCTTTTTCTTTCCAGCTCAGAAAGGTAATTACCAGGAACAAGTGGATATGGCTGAGGACCATTCATGTGCTAAGATGGACCTGTACTAGGTCTAGTTGAACCCTGCATTACCTGCTTACATGGTGACTGGAAGTCACTGACATACTTTTGGGAAATTATAAATCTGCCTTTCATCTTTGTAATTCTAGCATCTCCAGAGTATCTTTTACATAAGTCATTGAATAAATGTTTGCTTGATGAGTGAAAAGGGGCACAAGGCCATATTGGATTTCTGAAATGGAATCAGTGAATGACTCATGTGACTAGGATCTGCCTTCATTTACGTCTGCCCTTCCTTCAAATGTTTACTTTAAGCAGTCTTGATTACTGAGCAGACATAGATGAATCATTTGATTGAAATAATTTGATAGAAGCATCTCTATGTTTTCTATCCTTTAATTGCTAATATCCCTAGTATCTTCTAATTCCTCATTTCAAATGGGAAAGTGTCTAAATCAGATCTGACCAGTTCAGCTTTCTCTACTTCCTAACCAAATGACCTTGTATTTTGTGGCTAAAGTCTGAACTTACATTTTATCATTTGTGAAGCAGGAATAATACCTCTTTTCTTGGAGTTTCTATTAGGATTAATGAGCTAACATCTAGAGCACCTAGCAACGTCCTTGTCAGATTACAGAAGTTTTAGAACCATTCATTCCTCTTTGCCTTTCATATATATGATGCATACAATTGAATATTGCTGATTTTGGGTGTATGTTAACTCATAGATTGGAATCCAGATTTATAAGTCAGTTTTCTGTGAACTTGTTATCTTGGAAATTGATGATGGTAGATACTTGAGGATTGTCTAATCCAGTTTTTAGAGGATATGTGATCAGAAGCTCATGTATGAATGGCACAATTACTCGCAGGATTGATAATTCATAACTTTTTAGCATCATAAACAAGAAGTAGTCCAAAAAAAGTTACATGATTTTTTTCTCACAAAAGTTCATAGCTATAAGCCTTCTGTAAGATATTGGTCAAATTTAATACAAGTCATTGAGAATTATGGTTCCTAACAGACTAGGAAGTTCTTGAGTTGTGGTTTGTATTCTATGGGCCCATCTTAAGTATGATTCAAGGTGTGCATCACCCATGGGTGTCAGCAGAAGTTTGAGCAGGTCTGTGAAAAAGAATGTATTTTCTCAACCAGTTAGGCTGGCATATTGTCCAGAATATCACAATTATTTCATGACTTTTTTTTTCCAAGTGGCAGAAAATACTTTCAAACTGTTTAAAGCTAAAAAGTGAATTTATTGTCTCAGGTATAATTTTAAAAAAAGGTGGGGAGGCTTCAGGTATGTCTTGGTCCTGTCAGTATAAGTTTTTGGTCATGAGATATATTTAAGAGTTATATTTTATGTGAAAAGTTTTCTGTTTCATTAAACCTAAACTGAAAAAACCAGGCTCTATTTGAGCTTTAAGTTGAACTTATAAATATTACTCTACAAATATATACAGCAATTTTTTCTCTCAGATATGGAATTTTTTCATTTCTGGAAGTTTAATTTGGAGTTTTAAATATCTTCTACAAGCTCAAACTTCCTTCTTGAACACAGGACTATAGTTATGACCTTTGTTTTGACGTTTTTGTCTATTCTAGCATGTCTGGCATTTCTGGGTCTGTTTCTATTAAGATTTCTCTTTATGAGTTTTTTGTCTTGTAGTTTTATCTGTAAGTTTCGATCAAACTCCTTTAACTTTTTCCCTCTTGGTTGCTTATTTTTGTATTCCTTTTTTCTTGAGCTCTCTTGTATGTGATAGTTGCTTGGAAACAATTCAATCCTTTTGGGTCTTGCTTTTGAGTTCAGTTAGGTGGAAGTAGAGTGGCATTTAGACTAGGCTGCTTTTCCCCAACACTGAGGCAAAACCCTTTTGGCTACTCTTGACAATCCTCCCTGAAATAGAGTGTAATTGGTCCCTGGCCCCAGTGAGCAAAGGAGATTGCCTCTGCTCCCTCTCCCAAGAGAGGTTGTTCTCTCTTGGCCCTGGATCATTTCCTCACAAAAATGCACTGATCAATATTTTTATCTGATCATGTGGGGAATCTCCAGACTCTCCCAGGGAGCTCTCTTCGCTTCGTTGCAGCCTTGACCCCCCCCAGATGCCAACTTAGTTTCCTCAGTTCAGAGACCTCTGGGATGGCCTTGCCTGTGCTGCAGCCGGAGAAGTTTCTCCAGAAAGTGAACAGGGGGAGCTAGCAGGGCTCATGTTGTTTGTTCTGCTTCTCTTAGGTATCATTGTGCTGCTTGATGCCCACTGTTTGAAAATCACTTTCTTATATTTTTGTCAGGTTTGTATTTCTTTGACTTTCTTGGGATGTGTAAGTCATCCATTGGATTTTGCATCTCTCTTGAAAATTGTGTCTGTCTTTCCCCACAACACTAGGTTACACTAATGGTAGATCCGGGGGTTCAAATGATGACATTAGGATATCTCTGGCTCTGCATTGGCTTCGTTCTCAGGTCTGTGGCAACATCTGCAGCATTATGTTTAAGTCCTCCCCGCCTGTTTAATTTTTAAATTAAATTTATGTTCTTGCACCGTTGTTCTTTTTTTTTTGTTAAAGATTTATTTATTTATGCATACAAGTTGGGGTACAGGCCAGAGATGTGGGGTGGCGAGAGGGTTCACCAGAGACAGAGCGGGGAGCAGAACAGGCAGATCGACGGAAATACACTGCTGAGGAGAGCAGCAAGAGGCAGGAGAGGTCTGCTGCACCATGTGGGAATCTACCCAGGCAGGTGTCGAATGCGCGTCGCTGCTGCCAACAGCTCCACAGCGCAGCGCTTAACCGCTGCGCCACCGGGGAGGCCACCATTGTTCATTTTTGTATGGTGTTTGATTTCTCCCCTCAGGTGTAGTCCCCATAAATTTCCCACCACTGCAGCCCCGGTGAACCGTCACCATAATCCCTGCCTGCCATTTTTTAAAAAAAATATTTTTTATTTATACATACAAGTTGGGGTACAGGCCAGAGGCGTGGGGCGGCGAGAGGGTTCACCAGAGACAGAGTAGGGAGCAGAACAGGCAGATCAGAAATACACTGCTGAGGGGCGCAGCGGGCGAGGCAGGAGAGGTCTGCTGCACCATGTGGGATTCTCCCCGGCCGGGCATCGAACTCGCATTGCTGCTGCCAACAGCTCCACAGCGCAGCGCTTAACCGCTGCGCCACCGGGGAGGCCTCTTCCCTCTCCTGTTTTGACCCACCTCTCTCCCCGAGTGTACATCTCAGGTCTATGGTCAGCTTGCTAGATTTCTTTTCCTGACCCTTTTTTAGGTTTCCCTAGATTATACCTTTAAGTGAAACCATCTGGTATTTCTTTTTCCTTCTGACTTACTTCACTGAGCAGAATCCTTTCCAGCTTCATCCATGTTGCCACAGTGAAGGTCCGCCTGCTGAAAGCCTGCGGAAAAGGTGACCCTCTCGCCCCTCTCAAGCATGACCTCTCATGAGCTCTCAAGCAAGGACTCTCATTTACTGCGATGGTCACTTGTCTGTCTCTTAACTGTTTTTTCAGGAATAGTGTCAGCTCTACCTGAACCATATGGATGAGAGAAGGGGAAGAAAATATTAGGGTGATAAAAATAGGGAAGATGATGGCAGGAAATCAACATATTTTTACTGTCACTGAGCCATGATGGTTTAGGAGAGAGGTCCTAGAGTTCACGTAGCTGCCTATGGATTCTTAGGATACAAAATCATCTTAGTGTAAGAAGCTTGCTTTAGAAGCCTTAGCGGTTCCTCTTGAAGTTGAGCTACACTGATGGGTTGACCCTGGATACTTTATAGTCATCCTCAGTTTTCCATTGCACAGCAGGTACCAACATTTAAAATCGTTACACACAGCAACATACAGGAATCTCTTTGGATATCAAATTGAACAGCTATCTCTTTGGATATCTGTTGAACCCAGGGCAGCTGAACAGAGTGAAGCTGAATAGTCCTTAGTTTCTTCTTAGTCTGTTTTACTGTGGTGACTACAAAAGGTCAGAAATTCAGTTCCTAGTTTTCTTTCTTCACACATCACATCAGACAGTCTCATTGGCACCTGAATTCAAGTTGCTTTGTGCCTTGCAATTTAAAATCATGAAAAATTTTCTGCAAATATCCATAATCTGATGATTGAGTATATTTAAGTGAATTGAAATCTTTACACGCAGCTTCAATTTCTTTAGAATAGTATCTAAAAATTAGAAATTTTAAGAGCACGAGTTGAATTCGTAATTTTGATCACACCAGGATGTGAGTCTCTCTTGCAATTTGTCACAGTACAAAATTATCTGGTGGTGATGAAATGGAAGCTTCCATTTTGAGGCAAACTTTTGTTTTGACTTGAATTTTCTCTCAGTCCCCCCCCTCCCTTTTTTTTTGTCTTCTCCTTTCACTGCAGAGCCCCATTTAAGCCAAGTGAGCAGATCTTTTCCATGTTTAGGCCAGTTTTCAAATTGTTTCAGACAGTGGCTAAGCCTGCCAGTTCATGTGTGTGAGCTCATTAGGGAAGATACTTGTTTTGTTGAACCTCCGGAGCTGGTTGGTTCAGGTGGTGTTTTGAAGGCCCATGTTATATGCCCCTACTCTGTACAACTCTTTGCACACAGAAGAAAATGAGATAAAGTGACAAGTTGATCAGTGAGGAGTGGCGTGGCAAGAATCCAAGCCAGCTGCTCCTTACCCAGGCAATTTGGAACAGACGTGTGCATTCTGTCTTTGGCTTTGCCATGTGCCAGCTCTGACTCTGAGCAAGGTCAAACAAACTAAACCCTCTGAGTTTGTTTGCATCTATTAAAATTGGGGTTGTACCACCAAGGTGTTAGTGCCTTTTTGAGGATTAACCGATGTAACTTTGTAGCTCACCTGGTGGAGCAATTTCCTTTCCTATTGATTCCACCTGAATCTGAGCTTTCCCGGGGCAAGAATCAATTCCTCTGAGGGCAATCAGTCACCTTTGGGAGAGACAGCTGAACCTGGTTTCTGAATCAGCCAGACTGTGGGCTCGCTGGCACAGAGTAGCTGAGCTGCCCGGTCTGAGATAGCAGCCACTGCGGCCCTAGTAGTGTTGTGGGTGGCCATGCTGGGTCACCCATACCAGAAGACAGGGCCAAGCTGTGGACAATTTGGGAAAGGCCAAGTGTTTTGCAACCATCCCAGGCTGTGTAGGTTCACGATTGGTTCTAACAGTTTAAAAGACACCTTTGGGGGCCCTTGGGAATCATCTTCACAGGTGTTAATACTAAGCAGGGGAAATAGACAGCAACCCCCTCCCCCAGGCTGACATCACTCTTATCCCCTCCCTCCTAGGCCCAGGTGTGCACACTTGCACATGCGTGCACACCTCTGCTCAAGTGTCCACAATCAGGCACGTGTGCCCCACACCCACGGGCCATCTGCATTAACATGATCAGGTATTAGTCAGAGGCTAGTGGCGTAAAAAGCCTGATTACTGATTTTCCCTACATCGTTTTCCCCAGAAATATTTCCCAAAGTATCCCAAGCCCCCTAGGTCTCACAGAAAGTTTTGTCTCAGAACCTTGGCAATGATCTTGTTTTATGTGTATGTAAGGAAAACTTGAAGAAAAATTACTGTACAATTACAGATGCGGTTATGTCTAACTTACTTTTTATTAAATGTTCAGACAGCATGAAAAGAAATCACTCTCCTTTGGCTTTTATGCAGTTCTAACCTAACAGAAACTTTCCAAACATTGTTGAAGTCTGACTTCTCTGTTACTGAAGTAACAAGGGCCACTGTTTTATCACCTTAATCTTTGTTGTCTCCATAAGTAACATTCTCTCCTTAAGCCCTGAGCTTGAGCTACTTTATGTTCCCCAAAATTCCATGTTGAACCTCTTATCCCTGATATGAAGAATTTAGAGGGAGTGACCTTGGAGGTAATTGAGTTTTCACGAGGTCACGGAGTGGAGCCCCCATGATGGGATGAGTGCCCTTCTAGGGTATAAAGGGACCAGAGCACATGCTCAATTGTTTACCATGTGATGATACAGTAAGATGATGGCTGCCAACTAGTCAGGGCACTCGCCAGGCACTGGGTCTGCAGGCCTTTGATCGTGGCTTTCCCAGCCTCCAGACCTGTGAGAAATGTTTTCGTTGCTAGTCTATGGTAACTTTTTATGGCAGTCCAAGCATACTTTAAATTTTATTCCAGACCTAAGATGAGCAGATCTCTCCCAACTAGAACTATTTCTCTTGATCTGTGCTTTAGTATGGCATTGACGAGGGCGATGGCGTGCAGGTGTGGGGAGGAACAGTTCTGGGAATCTTGTATCTGAAACATCATGGATTCCACTCCATGTAGTTCATGAGGAACAAGGAGCGGTTTTTTTTTTTTTTTTTTTTTTTAAGAAGGAGCTCTTTATGGTAGTAGTTTTTTCTCTGGGGGGGATTCTGACTTGTTTTATTCATGGTTGACTAGCTTTTCTTCTTGGTGCTGAAGAAAGTAGGCATCAAATTTTATTTTTAGGGGCCTCCCTGGTGGCGCAGCGGTTAAGCGCTGTGCTGTGGAGCTGTCGGCAGCGGCGACGCGAGTTCGACTCCCGGCCAGGGAGAATCCCACATGGCGCGGCAGGCCTCTCCTGCCTTGCCCGCTGCTCCCCTCAGCAGTGTATTTCTGATCTGCCTGTTCTGCTACCTGCTCTGTCTCGCCGCCCCACGCCTCTGGC
>PVIJ01020756.1:0-20158 GCA_004024925.1 Scalopus aquaticus | reverse complement strand
GCTGGGGCTGCGGGGCTGGGGCTGGGGCTGCGGGGCTGGGGCTGGGGGCTGGGGCTGGGGTCTGGGCTGGGGCTGGGGGCCAGGGCCGGGGCCGGGCAACCAGAAGTGGCTGCAGTGAAACTTGTCCCAGAAATGGCAGCCAGCAGCGCCTGGGCGGGACTAGGGGCCTGGCCGCCCGGCCTAGGGCTGCCCGCCACGGCACTGACCAGGGCGCACTAACGTGGCACCGGGGCCTGCGTCTTCTGTGTAGGGGGCGAGGGGGACTGGGGAGAGCCAGGGCGGCCAGCCCAGCAGGACAATCCGGACAGCGACACCCCGATCCCACCCTCCCTGCGGCTCTTGCCCGGGGCAGGGGACCCTGGAATTGCCCCCCGCCCTCCAGTCACCTGGGGAGGGGCGTGGGAGCTGCCAGTCCGGGGCGGCCCGGAGACGCCCCTCCCGCAGGCCCGGCCTGAGGCCCACCGGCGACCGGCACCTCCGGCCCGTGGCACCGTCACCCTCTGCAGCTGTTTGAGCTCCCACGCCGAGAGCACATCCAGTTTGCCCTCTTTACCCAAAACTGCGTAATTCAGAGAAGGCAGGCAGGGAGCTGGGTGCTCATTTTATTAGCTCCCTCAGACGCGACATGTTGGCGTTTGCAAGGGAGCCTGGTCCCCGGGGGAAGGAGGCAGCCTGGGCGAGGAGCAGCCCCCGCCCCGTGTCTCCGTCTGCACCTCGGTGCTGTCACCCCCGTGGGAGGGGAGACAGGGCCGGCCACTGTCCCTGCGACTGGGGTTTCAGCCAGGCCCCCGCCGTTGGCCACGCACACGGCAGCAGGTGCTGGGAGCTGCCCGCCCCCGCTAGCCACACCCTCGTCAGGCCGCCGCCCAGGGCAGCTGACAGGAGCTGCACCCAGCCCAGCCCGGGGCGCCGGGTGTGGGGCGGGGGTGCGGAGGGGGTGCATTCCAGAGCTGGGCGCTGGGATTGCGGCCGGCTACTATTTATCCCGCGCTGAAATAGGCCTGTCTGCCTTGGTGCTCCCTGCCCCCGAGCGCCTGTTACCTTCCCAGGGGAGCCGGCAGGCGGCGGGAGCTCGGCAGGAATAGAAATATCATCACCCTGATAGAGGTCAGGCCAGCGGTGGGCGGTGGCATCTGGGCAGGTCTACAGGTGGGCTTTGAGGGGTGTGCAGGAGTTTGCTCAGTGGCCCAGACACATCTCCCGGCCCCTCAGTGCAGTTGCCTTGAGCACAGGAGGAGGAGGGAGGATCGGGCGTGTGGCGTATGACGCTGGCAGAGCAGGGGCCGCGTGTTCCCACGGTGGGCAGGTTGTGCAAGCTGCTGGCCCCAGGGCCGCTCCCAGCCCGGCCCGGGCCTGGCCCCCTCGCGTCAGGGCAACTCCCACCCAGCTCCCTGCTCAGGGCGAGGTCTCCACGCTGCAGCAGGGCCTGGCAGGGCCCCTGCACGGTGCCCAGAGAGGCAAGTTTCGCACAGGCCCACACAGCACCGTGCCACTGGCTCTGGGGCCAGGGCTGTGCCCGTGACCAGGAGCCTCCTCTCCTGGCCCCCAGGGGTGCCGCGGGGACCCCGCGTCTAGAAACACCAGCCCCAGGAAGCTTTTCCGCCAGAGCTTGATGGCAGCAGACAGGTGGCAGCCCCAGACTCCGGAGGCCCCCAGGTCCTCATTGCTGTAGCCCCGTGCGCTGGGCCATCAACGCGGAGGGCTGACTGATGTCATCTGGGGCCAAGAAGCCGCAGCTGGGCGCGGGCGGGAGGCTCCTGGGCCCCAGGTCCCCAGCAGCCGGCCGGGCAGGGGCAGAGCCCGCGGCCGCAGAGCCCACGCCGGCCGCCCCGTGCGTAACTTCCCGCGCCGGCTGCTTTGAGAAAATGTCGCGCCTTTTCCCCAACAGCCCAGCCACCCCCGTGGGAGTGGAGGGGAGGCCTGCAGAGGGGCTTCAGCTGTTTCACGGAGTTTGATAGACGATGGGGTGGGCTGAGGTTAGGGGTGTCGGGCTTAGGGGACCCCACGCCACCCCAGCCAGAGAGGACCGCGTGCTGTGTTGGCTCTCAGCAGGTTTCTTTCTGGAGAAAGGCTCAGAGTTTGGAGCCCTAAGCCAGATGGTTCCAGAAGCCTCCCCGAGGGCCCCAGCCGGCCGCACTTCCACGAGGCCCCTCCTGGCTCCCAGCGTCCTTGCCAGCCTGTCCAGTGCAGGCCGGGCCGGGCTTCCCGACGGCCCACCAGCGCCCCACGGCCACCCGCCCCCCGCGCGGGCCCCTGACGCCCCCCCCCCCGGCTTCCGCAGGTACAAGGATTACCGGGAGCCCCCATGGTCGGAGCACAAGTACGACATCTCCAAGGACTTCTGGGCCGTGCTGGCCGCACGCCTGGCCTTCGTCATTGTCTTCCAGGTGCGCAGGCCTCTCTGGCTCCGGAGGCCGGGCGGGCCAGGCAGGCGGCCTTCGAGCCGGCTGGCATCGGGGTCCAGGGCCTGGAGAAGTTGCCCGGGGATGCCCGAGAGGGGTCTGGCCGCCCCGGTCCTGGCGGAGTCAGCCCCGGAGGGTCGTGGCCGGGAGTAGGGGCTGGGGGGTGGGAAGGGGCCGGGAGTGGGGGCTGGGGGGTGGGAAGGGGCCGGGAGTGGGGGCTGGGGGTGGGGCGCCCCGCCCACACCGGACTGTCCCTCCAGAACCTGGTGATGTTTATGAGCGACTTTGTGGACTGGGTCATCCCCGACATCCCCAAGGACATCAGCCAGCAGGTCCGCAAGGAGAAGGCGCTGCTGGTGGAGCTGTTCATGCGCGAGGAGCAGGGCAAGCAGCGGCTGCTGGACACGTGGATGGACGGGGCCCGCGGGAAGGAGGAGCCCCGCCACAACCACCACCCCAAGGCCGGCCCGGACAGCCTCAGCGCGGGCGCCGCCTCGGGCCCCGAGCGCCCCGGGGGTGCCCTGTAGCCGCCCGCGCCCCACCCGCTGGCTCCTGTTGGCCGCAAACAAAGACCGCCTGGCGACAGGACGTTTTCCAGCCTTTTTCTGTTTTGTTTTTCTTCCCCTTGTTTTTGCACAAAACCATGATGCAGGGAATTTTTTTATCTTTCGTATTCGAGGTTAATCAAAATGATGGCGGGGGCGGGGGGACACGCGGCGGATGCAGGTGGCTGGCAGGACGGGTCTCGTACACCTCGAGGGTCCTTGGGAGGAGGTGAGCAGAGGCCCCCAGAATCTCCCTCATCCTCCCGGTGCCTTAGGGCCTGGCAGGAGGGCCCGGGCCAAAGCTGGCGCCTTGCTAGAGGGAGAACCGAGAACCCAGTCGGAAGAAGCCAGCTCCAGAGGGGGTCCCGGGCCTCCCATCATTTAACTCTTTCTTAGGTTCAGAAACGGGGACTCCCTGGCCAGAAAGCCAGGGACCCCACCCTGGGTCCGGGGAGGCATCCGGTGTATTCTTGGGGAGCCACAGGCTGCGGGTCGCTGATTAAGCAGGAGACAGACCCCAGTTCCCCGTTCCTGGTGAGCTCGCCTAGAACCTTCTGGCCTTCCCGCGGGACAAAACCAGGGACAGGAACCCCGCAGGGAGCGGTTACTCGGGGCCTGCTGCAGACGCCACAAGGCTCTGGCAGGTCTCGAGTCTCCGGGGACACATTCGCCTTAGAATATTTATTGGGTTGGGTTTTTTTCCTAATCAGTTCCGCGGTGGATTTCAGGGTGGCTGTGTTTTTTCTGTAGCTCAAAGGTGGAGGAGTTTATTAGCTAACCAGATATCATCAAGAGGAACTTCAAATACTGTCTACCAAAGATTTTTATTAATAAAGGCTTCTATTTTGGTAACACTTCTCTATATTTTTACTTACAGGAATAGGACTGTTGGATAATTATCATTTTAAAAGCTTGTAAACATGAGTCTTGTGGCTGCTGTGAGGGACCCAAATTGGCAGCGGTTAGACTGACCAATTAGCTGAGACTTCTCAAGCACCAAGAGAAACCTAAAACGCCAAGTCTCAAAGAAGGGGGGACCGTGCCTTCGGCCTGTGGTGGGGGCCTCACACCCCCAAGCGCGGCTCTGAGGCCACAGGGTTGGGGCTCCTTATTTGCTAAGATCGTGCAACCTGACGCTTCTGTTTTCTCTTTTACAGGAAGTAGTTTGAAATGGGGTTTTTGTATATAAATATTGTATTAAAAATTAGGTGATTACCAAAAATCCTTTTATGGAAGCCATTTTTTAAAAACGTGAATTTTTCCACCCAGGACCGTGGCCAAACGTTCGTCTGAGTAAGTCTGGACACACGCACGACACTCTGCCCGCGGCCGTGTGTGTGCCCGCCGCAGGCCAGCCCGGCCCCTCGGCGCAGACACGGTGCTCCAGGCATTCCCGGGACGTCCCGTCTGCGAGCGTGGGTGTGCATGTGTGTGCACGCATGTGGTTGTGTGTGCGTGCACGTGTGTCACTCGTGCGTCTGTGTTTGCACACGTGTGGTTGTGTATGACCAGGGTGTGATTGTGGGTGCACACGTGTGTGTGCATGTTTGCCTGCACGTGTGTGGTTGTGTGTGTGCCTTGTGTGTTCGTGCACATGCTGCACTGCATGCGTTGTGAGTGCTTCCACCCACACGTGGTTGTGTGCGCACACCTGTGCTTTGTGTGACTTTCATGCTCGTGCACGTGGTGGTGTGTTTTGTGTCTGCTGGCACACGTGTGACTGTGCATATGGGTTGGCTGTGTTACACGCTTGCGTGTGTGCGTGTGCTGGGAAGGGGCTGTGGTCACATCTCAGCAGCCTCTCCCATGAGCCTTAAACACCGATCCTGGGCCTGCCAAGCCACAGGCGAGAAGTGTCAGTCCCCCAGGCCCCCCGGGGCCCGGCCTGGGCTGCCAGTGTGCTTAGGGCAAGCCTGGGCACCTTTCTCAAGCCACCACCTCTAACCACCTCGTTTCATAAAAGGAGTTTTCACCGGCGTCAGCGGCAGCTCAGCCCCAGCCCCACCTGCGCTCGTCCTACGGCCCAGGCCTGGGGCGCCCCCTGGTGCTCCATCCCTGCACCCCCAAGAGCGCTTCGGCAAATGGCAAGTCAGTCCCCCCTGGAACCCTTCCCTGGGCAGGAAGGGGACACACGAGACACCCAGGAATCCCTCAGGGGCCTCTTCAGCCCCATTGATAGAGGATGCTCCCTTGGGGCCCCCTCCCTGAGGTCAAGGTGCCAGGGCAGAAGGCCCCTGGATGAGTGTGGGTGGGGGAGGGGGGCAGGGCCCAGGGCACGGTACCGCTGGCCCATTCGGACTCTGCTCTCCCGAGGGTAGGCCCCACCCTCCCCATGTGCCTACCCCATTGCCCAAGGGGCGGCTGAGACAGGCTTCAGGCACCTCCGGCCAGGGCTCTGCTGCGGGGCCGGCGAGGCGCCCCTGAGAGTCTGGCCAGGAGTGTGCTGGCACAGGGCCACCTGCCCCGGGGGCCTCGGAGCCGCACCCTCCCCGTATGCTTGCGGCCACGGGGGCATGTGTCCCCACCCGCTGAGCGACACTCACATGCCTGACACGCCGTGGGAGAGCCACAGCCAGACGGGGACACTTCCCTGGGTGCCACTTGCTAGAAAACAGGGTCAGGAAGGAGAACGTGCCAGCGAGGGCAGGTGGGCGTTCGGACGGCACTTACTGGACGGCGGGCGGGCGGGTGCATGCTGGATCGATGACTCAATGGACACACGGATGGCGGATGGACAGCGACTGGATGATGGTGGACGGGTGGGTGGACGGGCCGTGGACACATGAATGGGTGGATGGTGGACCGTGGACGGGAGAGTGGTGGTACAATGGCGGTGGGTGGCTGGCCAGCTGGCACCTGGGTCTTTCTGCCTTTGGGCTGAGTGGGCCTCGAGTCAAGTTGTGGGGGCCCGTGAGGAAGCCAGGTGAGCAGGAACACCTTCTGGCCACAGATGTGCCCCCAGCCAGCTGTCCACCCACTGCCCACACAGCCTGGGCGGGAGAGTGCTTGGGTGGGGTGCAGCCAGCCAGGGGCTGCAGGGGCAGGCTGCACTGCCAGGGGTCGCTCCCCGGGAAGAGGCCCCTCCACAGAACCTGACGTCTGCTTTCCCCAGCTCGGCCAAGGGCTTTGTTTTCTGGGTCCATTCTCACTCTCCCCACCTTTGTCGTAAAGTGTGAGACACAGAAGACTGCACAGATCTCAGTGCACAAGCAACGTCCACCAAAAGCACACAGGTCTGAAGCCAGGCCTCAGGGACACAGAGTCGGGTGCGGCCCGTTTCCTTCCCAGCGCTAAGAGCCGCCCAGGGTCCTGAGCACCCCAGCCGGGAGTGTCACCCTTTTTTCTGGTTGGTGGCTGCTGCCCTCTTCTGGCTGCTTCAGGAACTGCACATAGGGGCTGTGTTAAGTTTTTCATTTGCTGCGGTGACAAACGACCAAAACCCAGGGACGGGGGCTGAGCCGGGCGATGCAGGGAAAAAACACGCGCTCATCATCTCCCAGTGCGTGGCCAGACGTCCGACAGCTCTCGCGGGGCTGAAATCAAGGTGGCTTGGCAGGTCCAGGCCAGCCCGGCGGTGAGTGTGCTGCAGGTCGGGGCTGCTGCGGGCTCGGGGACAGACTGGTCCCTGGCTCTCCAGGCGCACGGCCCCTCCGCAGAGTCCCGCATCATCACCCCGCAGAGTCGCTTCTGCCCCGTGAAGGGCCACGCACAGGACTGGGGAGCGGGGTCCCCTGTCGACGGCCTGCCCCTCCCCCCGGGAGGGAGTTTCCTGGAGGTCCCAGACATTCTAGGGAAGCTTCACTACGAGTCAGAGGCAGGAAGAGAAGGGCCAGAGCGGACAGAAACCCCAGGAAGGGGAACAGCCCCGCTTACCTTCCTCACCAACAAAGACGATCTGCGGAACCAGCGAGAGGCGCCACTACCGCCACGGGCACAAGGCTGGGGGGACACACAATGGCATTCGTCAAGCACCCCACCACCCCCGTTGACATCTCTTAGGTCCCCCCAAACCCACCCACCTACACCTTCCCGGGTGCCCCACCCTCTTCACCCCTTACACACCTTCAATTCCTTGCATTTAAGCAGACCCCAAATCAAGGAGAGCTGCCAGCCCCTCCAGGGCCCCCCTCACCCTGTGCAAGGACCTCGCCTCCTGCCGGTGTTATGGGGAATCCCCCGGTTTCTACCCACAGCAGAGTGATTCTTTAATGTCATCAGTGTTCACAGCAGCATTACTCGAACAACCGCACTGCCCGTCAGCTGATGAAGAGAACAAAATGACTTACATTCCACGATGAAATATTATTCAGCCATAAAAGGGACGAGGCACTGACAACATGGAGGCTGCTCCGTGAACGAAGCACACACACGAAAGACCACGGGGAGGGGGCACCTGTAGGCAATGTCCCGAACAGTCAAACCCAAAGAGAGTGAAGAAAATCAGCGGTGGCGCAGCAGGCCTGTCCTGTCTCCCCGCAGCTCCCCTCAGCAGTGGATTTCGGTGGATCCGCCTGTTCTGCTCCCCACTCTGTCTCTGGGGAGTCCTCTCAGCCCCTCCCCACCCCAGCACCCCTGGCCTGCACCCCAGCTCTTGTATGCATAAATAAATAAATCTTTAAAAAAAAAAACAGCTCTCGCAGGGCTGAAATCAAGGTGGCTTGGCAGTGGTGGCAGGGCCTGGAGGCAGGTTTCTACTTGGGGTGAAGAAAATGTTGTAAAATTAGCTGATGGTGAGGGTTGCACAACCTTAGGGCTGTAGAGTAAAAACTACTACATCTTACTGAGTGATTTGTATGGAATGTCACACACACACACACACACACACTCACACACACAGCGTTGGTCTTTGAATAAGTTCTAGTTCCACTCAGCACCACTGACTTACAATGCTGGTGGAGAACAAACCTGCCCAGTGCTGACCAGCAGGAGGTCGCCCCAGGACCTGCTCTCTGGCATGTCCCTTCACTCCAAGCTGCAGTTCCTGAGAACCTCTCAAGCCGGCAAGGGAGGACTCATCCTTTTTTATGGCTGAATAATATTTCATCGTGAAATGGAAGTCATTTTGTCTCCGGGGCGCAGCCGGCGTCTCCCCTCTGCTCGCACTCTGCAGGCTCCATCCCAGGAGTACCCTGTTCAGTTGGGCCCCCTAACCTGCCCTCCTCTCCCTGACCTCTCTCCTGCTTGCCCCCAGGCCGCCTGACCCTCCTCCTGCCCGGATATCCAGAATCTGCGCCCCTGTTCTTGCTGGCCCCCTTCCTACCACACTTGGCGCAGGCCCCTTCAACTGCATGTGGGGGCTCGCTGCCACCGCCCCCTCTAGACCTCTGCTGGCCCTCCCTCCACGCACCCAACCCTCGTTCTCCTGGAAAGTGATCCGGGAAAGCTCAGCAAACTCCATCGGGGAGGCCTGGCTGCGGAGGGAGCTCTGGGGAACCAGCACCCTCCCCTGCACGCACGGCTCCCCTGCTCTCCCAAAGGAGCCCCAAGCTGGAAGGCGCCTCTGTCCCAAAGGAGGACTGACCCCACCCGCAAGCGCCCCACCAGCAGAACGGAGGCGGCCAGCACCAGCGCCCGGGCCGGCGCTCCTCCCGCGAGCTCTTTTCGGGATGCGCCCTGACCCTCCTCCGGGCTGCAGCGGGCCTGGGTCCCGGGCGCATCCCCGGCGCGGCCTCCAATCTACCCCGGGATAAGGAATAAACTCGTCCTCACTGATCGAGTAAGTAGCTATTTCCATTTAAAGTTGACATCCTCGGGCCTCCCCGGTGGCGCAGCGGTTGGGCGCTGCGCTGTGGAGCTGTCGGCAGCGGCGACGCCAGTTCGACGCCCGGCCGGGGAGAGTCCCACATGGCCCAGCAGACCTCTCCTGCCTCTCCCGCTGCTCCCCTCAGCAGCCTGTTCTTCTCCCCGCTCTGTCTCTGGTGAGCCCTCTCACCCCCCTCGCCTCTGGCCTGTGACATCCTCTTTCTCCCCCACCCCGCGCTAGGTGCCAGCTTTAGTCTGTGATGATGTGATGTAAGCATGGGCACTGATGACGTAAGCTTGCACGCTGATGCCATAAGCGCCGGGCAGGCAGGGGCCTTTGGGCTTTGTTCCCGAATCTGTCCCCAGCACCTACTGTCTGGCGCACAGCAGGTGCTCAATAAACGTGCTTTGAATAAATTAGTATAATAAAACCAAAAATTAAATACTAGACCTAAATAATCCTATAAAGTCTTTTCGCCACGCACTTTCCCAAATATTAATAAGCAATGTACTTGTCGGCACCCGCAAGGCAACATTGCACGGGAAGAGCAGACGGGCCCTCCCAGGCCCCGCCCGGGTCTCGTGGAGCCGGCAGCGCCAAATTCCCAGCGCGGGAGCCTGTCGGACCGCAGCGCGCAGGCGCAGAGGACGCCTTGGGCCATCGGCCTCCCGGGCGGAAACAGCTTCACTCGAGCGCGGGCCGCATGCGCGGGGCCCGGCGGTCTCGCGAGACGCGTGCGAGCGGCCGGGCGCGGACTTCCGGGGTCGGGGACTGGGCGCCGGGCGAGCGGCGGGCGCCGGGGCGCGGCGGAGCACGGGCGCCGCCGCCATGGACCGGTTCCTGGTGCTGCTGCACTCGCTGTCGTCCGACCTGTCGCGCGACAACCTGACGCAGCTCAAATTCCTGTGCCAGGGGCGCGTGAGCAAGCGGAAGCTGGAGCGCGTGCAGAGCGGCCTGGACCTGTTCACGGTGCTGCTGGAGCAGAACGAGCTGGGCCGCGAGCACACGGCGTGGCTGCGCGAGCTGCTCGTGTCCCTGCGGCGCGCCGACCTGGTGCGGCGCCTGGACGACTTCGCGGCGGGCGCGGGGCCGCCGGAGGAGCGAGGTGGGCGCGGGCGGGCGGGCGGGCGGGCGCCGGGGCCCGGGGGGCGAGCCGCGCCGCCCAGGCGCAGGGAAGACGCTCGGGAGGAGAAGGGCGCCCCTGGCCTCCGGCGCGCGCCCGGTGCAGGCGGAGGGGCGGGGCGAGGTGACCTGCCGCCCGTGCCCGCGCCGCCTCCCTCGGGGCCGGAGCTGCAGCTGTGCCCGGCTCCTGCGTGCTCGTGGCGCGCGCTGACTTCACGGGAACCCCGGGAGCCGGACACCTGTGGTTCCCGGGCCACAGGCGCTCTGAGGCGGAAAGAGGGGCCGGCAGGATGCGCTGCCCAAGCCCAAGCTGGAGCGGCTTCCCGCGCTTCTCTCCTTGTGGGGCTTCCTCAGATCCCCCAGAGGGGCAGGCGCCTCGCACCCCTCCCGGCTTGGGAAGCTGGTCTTGGTCGCTCCCAGACCCCTCTGCTAGGGACTGCTGCTGCTTCGGCCTGCCGGGCCGTCGGGCGGGCGGGGTCCGGCGTTGTGCCTGCACAGACTGTTGCACGCACGCTGGAGGCGGACTCGGGACACAGGGTGTTTTCGAGGGTAACTAGTGGGCAGGTGTGCGCCGTGGTGCGTGTGTCAGCCCCCGGCCCGCAGGTCGCATTCGTCAGGTGTGCGTTCGTGTGCGCACTGGAGGAAGGGACCAGAGGGCGGCAGCTTGTGCCGTGGAGGGTGTGAGGTGATTCTAGGTGACTGTCGGGTCACGCTTGAGCGTGGGCTGGCGCCACACTGGCAAGGTTTCCGGTGCCTGTCTGCCCCACTGCAGGGGAGTCGCTTCCCTCCTGGTGCCTCAGTTTCCCCATCTGGACCAGCAGTCATAGTAACATCGGGACCAGAGGGGCTGGAGGGCAGCAGCCGACTGTCTCCGGGGCGCCCCAGCTGGAGACAGCCTTTCCGGCGCGCCCAGCTCCCGGTCTCTGTGCTGCTTTCCCAGCAGCTGAGAATGTGGTGGGAGACTGGGTGGGCAGGGCAGCTTCCAAAACGAAAACTGGGGTGTATTGCTTCGGGCTACCTTGGCAAGCACCCACAAACTGGGAAGCGTTCAGTAACAGAAACTGGCTCCCGTGTGGCTCTGGAGCCAGATCTGAAACCCAGCCGTGTCGGGCTGCTCCCCACAGCCTCCCGCGAGGCTCCTTCCTGCGTCTTCCCAGGGCTCCTTGGCTTGTGGCCTCGCCCCTCCGGACTCTGGTCCCCGATTTAGGGCCCTGCTGGGTCAGCCAAGATACCTTATTTCAAAAGCAGCAGCGTAATCACATCAGCAAATAAGCTAATCCCGGTGACGTCACATGAACACATCTTAGGAGCCCCCACAGATCAGGGGAGTGGCCCCATTTCTCTAATGGTTCCATTCCAGGGGTCCCCTGTCCTAGGCAGGGAGCCCCACCACGCCCTCCCCAGCTGTCAGTCCTCAGCCAGCCATACTTCCTGGGGGGTATCTTGAGGTGGGGTGGGCTGGAGGGGGCCCCTGGGCTCCTGGTCACCTTCCCCGGCCCCTCTGCTGCTGGTGGCTTTAGCTTCTGCAGGAAGAGCCTGTGTGCCCAGCACTGGGGGTGGCCTCCGAAGCCTGGGGAGCCTCGCGCTTCCTGTGTCCCCAAGAGCCACACGCCTGCTGAGTCACTGTCCTTCCCTCCCCAGATCTGCGCGCGGCGTCTGAGATCATATGTGACAACGTGGGCAAGGACTGGCGGCGGCTGGCCCGGCAGCTGGGGGTGTCTGACGCCAGGATCGATGCCATCGAGGAGCGGTACCCCCGAAACCTGACTGAGCAGGTGAGGGAGGCGCTGAGAGTCTGGAAGAACGCCCAGCGGGAGGGCGCGACCGTGTCCGTCCTGGTGGCGGCGCTCAGGGCCTGCCGCATGAACCTGGTGGCCGACCTCGTCGAGGAGGAGGAGGGGCGCGCCCGGGGCCTCCAGGCCGAGAGCGAGGCTGGCGGTGGCACCGGCTCCCCAAAGTCCTGAGGCTCGCACAGGCCCCCCGATGCCCAGGCGCTCTTCCCAGGGCACAGAGGGCCTGTGCCGGGTGCCCCGTGTGCCAGCCCGCCCGCCCAGAGCCCCCCGGCCCCCGAGTCGGCCTGTCCGGCAGGGCACGGGCACCCCGGCGCGCGGACCGTGCAGGGAGTCTCCTCTCCGGAGCCACGTCCAGCGTGTGGGGAGAATCTGGACACTCGGGCCCGTCACCGCCGTCCTGTGGGACCCGAGCTCGGGGCGAAGGAGCCAGAGGAGAGTCGGGGCCGGAGGCGGCGCTGACGCCACACTGGCAGCTGTGGCATCGCCCCGCGCCCCTCCGTTGGCCGAGGACTTGAGGGCATCGCTGCGGGCCTGCGGGGCCCGGGCGGACCGAGGAGCGGCCGCTCGGATCACAGCGGGGCAGAGGCGCGGCGGCGCCCTCCGACGTCCCCGCAGACGCCCCGTGTGAGTCCTGCGGCTCCGCAGCTCAGGCGCGGTTTTGTGTGGAGATCGCTGCTTCCTGGGGGCAGAATGGGCAGAGCGGCTGGACCCCGTGGCGGGGAGTCGCCGTTCTTCCCGCCGCCCGGTCTGTCCCCTATTAAAGAAGCGCCTTTCGGGGCACTTCCCAGTCACGAGGGATTTTCCGTTCCTGTCGCTGTCGTTTCTGGTGTCCGAGGCTGGGCCGAGGCCCCTGCGTGTGGACAGGGCAGCGTGTGGCTGCGGCCCCGCCTGCCCCCGGAGGTGCCGGGGCCCGTGCTGGCCAGGCCGCCTCGGCCACGGCCCCTGAGACCTCGGCAGCGCTGACCCCGCTGTGGCCCGCCCTGGGCCCTGCGCAGGCGCTGGTGGGGCCACGGCCGTCACCCCTGCTCTGCTGTCCTCAGGAAACCCAGGGGAGCAGCTGGCCCAGCTGTGCGTTTGGGGGGCTGCGTTTTGCCTGCGCCCATCCACCCTCCCGCTGCCTCCAGTCAGGGCCGCGTCTGTCGCTGCAGTCGCGTCACGTGGGCAGTGGCTGGAAGTCAGCTTCTTGGGGCGTTGGGTCGGAGGCCGGTACAGGGGCGCTGGCTCCCCTGAGAGGTGTGGCGCCACTGCAGGGCAGCGTGGTGCTGTCGTGGCAACCGCGCAGACCCTGCCCCACACCGGAGGGCAGGAGAAGGTTTGACTGCACCCCAAATTTCTCACTGGCAGCAAACCCTGGAAGGGCAGAATGGGGCCCCCGACTCGGGCGGTCTTACCTCCCGGCGTCGCTCCAGCTGGAGGAGACGCTTCCCCCAGAGCAGCTCCCGTCTGGGGTCCAGGGAGCTCGAACCCAAGCCCCCCCACTGCCACGGGGCCCAGAGCCCCACTGCGTGCTGGCTGCTGCCCCGTGGGGCTCACGCAGGCCTGCTGGCCCGGCCTCGAGGCTGCCCTGGACACGCCCAGCAGCCGCCCCAGGGCCTCGGCGGGGAGAGGGGGGCGTGATGGGGCCACTGAGGGGGGGCAAGATGTGGAGGCGGGTTCGCTCTTGCACCTCCCAGGTTTTCTGTGGGCTCCTGTGCCCTCCCGGGGGGTGATGTGTGGCCCGGCCTGTCGAGGGCGACCCACCCTGCGCTCAGGTCTCTGCCCCAGCACCTGCTCTGCCCGCTGCGGGCTCATGCCAAAGGGGCCGGGCGAGAATACACGCTCTGGCGCCAGCCTGTGGCCACCCCTCCCCGGGACCTCAAGCCGGGCACTGAGCTGCCCCCGGCCCCCGAGGTCGTGCGGCGCCGTCAGCCTTTGGCCCATCCCCAGCCTCCCCGCGCCCGCCGCTCTCTGGACACCCACAGCCCTTCCTGGCACCCCCACGCCTCGCCTCAAGCTACCGTCGGCCGCTCGTTGGCCCCCTCAGGCCGGCCAGTGGGCTGGTCTGGACAGCTCTTCTGGCTCCTGGCCGCTGCCTCTAGCTCCTCCCTCCCTGCGCACAGCCCACATCCGGGCCCCCAGGAGCCCCCCACCCCACCTCGTCTCTCCAGCCGGGATCCTTGTCGCTTTTACCACGGGGCGCTCAGCCTGCTGCACCCCCCTTCTGCTCCTCTCCTCACCCCACCACCGCGCCTGGGCCTGCACACGCTACTGCGGTCCCCCCACCCAGTGCCCCAGCTTTGAGAAGGACCTGGGGCGCCCCTCCCTGTGTAGCAGCACCAGCCCCAGCCCGCCTCTGCCCTGCCCAGCCCCCGGGAACAGAAGCGCCGAGCTGTGACCCCGGCTTCCTGGGGCTGCTCTGCACGCGGGCGCGGGGTCTGCCGTCCCAGCCGCCTCACCCCGCCCTCGGGGGCGCTCAGACCCAGCCTCTGCCCAGGGCCCCACGCCCTGGTCCTGCCCCGCGTGCTCAGCTTCCCAGGGAGAGGCCTGTGGGGTCCTCTGTGGGGCCTGCTGTGAGTGCGGGCTCCTCAGATGGACGGACGGACAGATGGCCGGTGGGCGGGTGATGAATAAACGGGCCGCCGCTGCACAGGGCCAGGCCGGGGGTGCCTCTGGCCCGACTCCCCGCGGCCAGGGCCGCCGCCCGAGCCAGGCGGTGCGGATTCCGCAGGGGCCTGTGCTTGCAGCTGGTCCCTGGGGGTCAGGCGGTGAGGGGTCCCGCCTGGCTGAGGGCAGGCTGGGCTGCAGTGTCCTCGAGGGCCCGGGTGCCAGCATCGCCCGTGCCCAGCGCCTGAGCCCGCGTGTACCAGGTGACCCGGACTCTGAGCCGCCAGCCCTCCCGGGGTGCCTCACCCCTGACTGGCCCACTGGTGGGAAGCCCCCTCCACGTCCTGGAGCAGCACACGGCGGCCTCTGGCCAGCGCCCGCTCGGCTGCCGGGAGCCGCTCACGCTGTCTTCTGCTTCTGTTCCGCAGCTGGGGCCAGCGGGGTCTGGCTTCCACTCCGGAGACCCCAGAAGCCCTGAGAGTCGGGGAGGCCTGACACACAGGTCTGTTTCCAGGGCCCCGGGCTGCAGGCTGGGCCAGAGGGAGGCGGGGAAGCAAGGGGGGGGGCCGGGAGGGGCCGGGGAGGGGCCTGGGAGAGGGTGTGGGACTGGGAGAGGAGCTGAGATCTGATTTCAGGGAGATTCAGGGCCTGGGGGATGGAGGGGGCCTAAGAGAGGGTGGGGTGCCCCAGAAGGGGACCCCAAGTCTGGGCACAGAGCAGTGGCAGCCACGGAGGCTTGGGTGGTGCCCTCCAGGCTTCCCTGGTGGCGTCCAGTGCGCCGGGCGGCGTGGGTGCTGAGCGTGGAGAGGGGCGCTGGCCGGCGGGCGGGCGTGGGGGGCCGGCCTGGGAGGACGGGAGCAGCCCCCCACTGCACCTGCCCGAGAATCTGCCTTCCCCAGGTGCTCAGACAAGCAGCTGGTTCAGCCCTGGGTGGAACCGGGAATCCCCCCGCTGTCCCGGGCAGAATGACTGATCACCAGCTGTTAAGCACCACTAATTGCCCTGGGCTCCTGGCCCCACTTCCTAGTCTAATTGCACCCACAGGCCCTGCTGTTTTAGCTCATCTTTGATCTCAGACCGGGGTGGTCCACCCCCTGCAGAGTACCCCAGCCACCACATGGGGGGCTCTGGCCCCCAAAGGGACTGTGGGGGGGGCAAACCCAGGGCTGGAGGGAGGGGCCACCTCCTGGCTCACTGAGGCTGGGCTGGAGGCCTGCCCTCCTCCACACAGGCAAGGGCCCAAGGGGTGGGTTTGGCTTTTGGGGTTTGGTTTTGTTTTCAGATTAATCTGAAAGGCTTAGCATTGGATTTGCAAAACAAGTGGAATGATTCACCCCCATTCCTCCCCATGGGGCTAGAGCGCTAGGGTAGGAGTCCCACGCTGGGCTAGGACTCTCCTGCCACCAGCACCTGTCGGGTGGGGACCCGTGAGAGAGGCGCAGCCCTGGAGGAGAGACCCCGCCTTTGCCTGCAAGCCCTCACTGGTTGCCGCCTGAAGCCCCCAGCCCGCCCACCCACTCTGGCGGTCAGCCCGCCCAGTGTTTCCTTGTCACGGGTCACCCGTTTGTTCAATAAACTGCAAGTGAACCTCCTGGAGAGACCCCGCAGTGGGTAGGACATCCATGCTACTCACGACAGGCGTGGAGGTGGCCAAGGGGAAACAAAACAGGAGTGAAAAGCCGAGGCCCCGAGAGCTGAGCTACGTGTCAGGGACAAGGGGTCACTCCAGCCAGTAACCAGGTCTCCCTCCAGGACGTCTGAGTGAATCTTCAGAAAAGGGCCTTTTGAGCTGGGTTTTGCAGGACGAATAGGAGTTCGTCAGGTATAAGCAGTCCAGGCACAGGAAGCAGCAAGTGCAAAGACCAGGAGGCCGGACCGCAGGGCTTGTTTGAGAGCAGCAAGCTGCGAGCAGGCTGGTTCCGGGCAGATGCAGGGGTGCCACCTGGATACTTGGCCTGCAACCCCTTTATGAGTGATCCGGGCCCGGGCAGTGTGTTCAGCGGGAGCCAGATTCCTCAGGGGGTCGTCCTTGGGGCCGAGTCACGGGGGAGACGTGATAAAGGGCGGCTCAGGAGGTGGCGGCCCAGGTCAGGCCGTCCCGCAGCTCCTCCTGCCAGTGTCCCAGGAGCCCTGAGCTCCAGGAGGGAGGTGCCGCCTTCCCATCTGCCTCAGCAGGAGCTGAGGTTCAGAGGAGCCCGGTCCTCCCGGGGTCTCCAAGAAGGAAGAGCGAGGTCTTTGGGCACTGCCAGGTGGAGAGCACCAGCCTGCCCTGCAGGATCATCTCCTTCCCATGCGGGTCCCAGAAAGCGGTTCCCTGCTCGGTGGGGACGAGGCCCGCGGCCGCCGCGTCCTGTCCGGAGACTCGGGGCGGCTGCCCGACTGGCCGCTCTCCTCGGCAGAGCAGACGCCGGGAGGGTCTGTCCGGCAGGAGCTAAAACAGGCCTGAGTGTGCTCCCGAAATACTCTGCCACGGCGCGGCTGGAAATAACCGGCACCCGGCCCCGGCCCATGGGAGGCAGCGTGGAGCCCGGGTGCCCCCACGGTTCCCACACCCTTTTATTTTGGGAAAATCAAACCCTCCGGCCACGGACTTCAGGGGCGGCAGGGGCGCTATGCCCACGCCTCCGCTCGGTGTTTGGGCACATTGCAGGAGCGCAACTGCCCGACCATTTGCCCAGCCTTCTCCCGCCTGCCCACTCGCCATCCGGTCTCACGCCAGGCGCTGGGCTGGCCTCCGGCCCCAGCGGGGAAGGCGGCAGAGGGGACGCTGCGGGCTTGGCCTGGTCGGCTCTGCTGTTCCCAGGGCGGTGCCCAGGACCTGCTTCCTCTCCGTGCAGTGGGGACCAAACGGACAGGCTCGCCGCCTTGGCCCCAGGCACGCCTGCGCCCTCAGCCCAAACCCAGCCTTGTCCTTGCCAGTTCATCCCGGGCCCTCTAACTTACTGCCCCCGACCTGACCGTCGCCTCTGTCCCAGAACGTCCTCATTCCTCCCAGACCCCATCGCCCCCTGGCCCCACCAGTGGCCTCAGCAACTGCTTCCAAGCAGAGGTCGGCAGGCAGGCTCCAGGTCGCTGCAAGCTTCCCTGGGCACCCAGCCCCACCTCCTCCCCAGGAGGCAGGTACAAGCACCTGCTTCTACCAGGACGCCACCCCTGGCCTCCAGCTCCAGCCCCCTGCACACAAGGCGCCAGAAGTGGTGAAGCCTGGCCCGCCTGGACACTGGCCGGCCCCAGCCCCCCCGCCAGCCCTGGTCCCCGGCCGTCAGGTGAGAGCACTTCCGTCTCTCTGCACCTGCTGCCTGTGTCCAAAGCCTGCGGCTCCAGCACCGGCTCGGCGATGTTTGCCTTAGCCCGGCATCACCCATCCTTTTATTTACCTTGTTTTTCCTCCTTTTTTTTTTTTTTTAAGATGTATTTATACATACAAGCTGGGGCACAGGCCAGAGGCGTGGGGTGGTGAGAGGGTTCACCAGACACAGAGTGGGGAGCAGAACAGGCAGATCAGAAACACACTGCTGAGGGGAGCAGCGGGCGAGGCAGGAGAGGTCTGCCGCACCATGTGGGACTCTCCCCGGCTGGGCGTCAAACTAGGGTCACCGCTGAGGACAGCTCCACAGCGCAGCGCTCAACCACTGCGCCACCAGGGAGGCTCTTTGTTTTTCCTCTTAAGTGACTCTTGCCTCACCTAATTTTGAATGAAAAGGGAAACTTGATGTCTCTGTCACGAAGAGAAAGCAGACTGTGCAGACCCCCGGTGTCTGGGTCTCCTTGCCCTTCCTGCTGACGTGGCATCTCTGGCCTTCGGCAGATTCAGGGCTGTTTGCAGCTTCCCCCACAGCCAGGTGCCACCGCTGACTGGGCTCTGCGTGTTCGCAGAAGCAGCACGTGGGATTTCCTGGAAGTGTTGCTAACAGAGGGGGATGTGCATCTTGCCCCCTTCTTGCTTCTGGCTGGAATGCAAGCGTGATAGCGGGAGCACTGGCAGCTGCGTTGTGCCACGAGGAGAGAGCATGAAGCTGGAAGGAGTCGGGCTCCTGACGATGGCGGAGCCTCCCTAGCTGGCCTGGAAGCCTTGCTCAGGACGTGCTTTTGAGGGGAATCTAATGAACGCTACCACCAACCTGATGCCGACTCAAACAGTATCACAGGAATAAGCAGAAGGTGACTCCGAAAATGAACTTAGTGACCAGTCGTGTTCCAAAGCCACGAACAGCCTCGGCGCCCTCCATCCGGCCTCAGGCCCGAGGGGCTGCTCTGCCTGCCAAAAGTCTCAGTCACGTGAGCGTGAGGCTCAAGCTCAGCCTGTTCGGTCGGCCTGATCCTTGGAAGGAGACTTTCCCACCAGGTGACGCAGCGCTCCTCAGTGCCAGCCCCTTACCTCACTGCTACCCGAAGCCGTCCAGCCGGACACCCCAGCAGGCCGGGAGCCCGAGGATGAAGCTGGTGCTCCTGCCCTCGGGCCCCCAGCTCTGGGCCCGCCTCCCACATGCCCTTCCAGCTGCATTCCCTGCTTCTCTGCCCATACCCCACGATCTTCCAAGTCACCCCATCTGCAGCAGTCCGCTGTCCACCACCAGCAGGCAGTTCTCCACGCTCAGACCCCCAGGCCTGCCGGCTGCTGGCGGGTGACCAGCCCCCTCAGACCCGCTCATCTGTAAGGTGGGCCACGTCGGTCAGTGCCTAGCGGGGCTTTGAGCAGAGCCCCGGACATGCCAGCTGGCCCTGCTACCTGCAGTGGGGGGCTCTGCTCTCCTGGGGAGAGGGGTGGGGCGGCCCCATCCCGCCGGGAAGTAGGCTCCCCAGTCTTCCCTCCGGGGCCAGGCGGCGACTGTCCCGCCTGGGTGGGCAGCGGCAGGGCCGGGCCAGGCCCCGCGAGGCTCCTAGTCCCGCTGGGCTCGTTTCTCCCCAGCGTGCTGACCCACTCCGCTCTGCGGCACCAGCTCCCGTCCTGCCCTGGCTCCTGCCTCCAATACCAGATTGGGCCTTTCCCTGCTCCTGGCTCTGCTCGCACGCCCAGCCTGCCTCTCCCGGCAGCCTTCCGCTAGCCTGACGCCTGCCTCTTCCGGAGTCTCGCGGCAACCTCGTGCCAACTCACTCTGCCCCCCACCCCTCCGTCCATTCATCCCTCTCTCCCCCGCCATCCCTTCCCCACCGTCCGTCTGACCCCAGAACAGGCACCCACTCATCCGTCGTCACTGCCCACCCACCTGGGCCAGGCCCTCTGCCAGGCTCTCTAATGAGGAGCTAATGACCACTTAGGGGGCGAGGGAGAGACGCCCTCCAAGTTTTACTCTCCGGCCTGAGCGCTGAGCACTCCGGTGCGGAGCGCGAGCCCCGAGGAGATGTGTGCGGCACACCCCCTGCAGAGCAGGGGCCTCTGAGCCGAGACCTGGGCAGGCCGGGGAAGGACGCTCCCGCCAGGCCCGGGCAAGGCTGGAGCTTTGAGTCTGGTGTTGAGAGCAGCAAGGCCCGGCGAGTAACAAAAGGGCCTCCTGGGCCACTTGAGGAATTTGAACTTTGTCCCCGGGCAGGCTTGGAGGGCAGCAGGCAGGGAGGGACAAGATAAGCTGCTGGCTTCGGAGCGATAAGGCTGCCCAGGGCGACGAGGCTGGGCGGTGGGCAGTGGGGTGAGCGGCCGTGGAGCGAGGTCAGGGCCAGAGGGCCGGAGCAGAGGTGGCCCAGGCAGGAGGGGGTGGGCGTCCGGCGCACGGTGTCAGCAGTGGGGCCGAGGGGGTGAGGTCAAGGGATCCCCCGGTTTTTCCCATAAAGATCGTCGCTCTGCTGAGAGCCGGAAGGACGGTTGATGAGCAGGCTGGTCCCCGCCCGGCCTCGGCAGTCACCGCACGGCCCCTTGCGCTTGCGGGGAGGCACGGGCAGGGGTCCGTTCTCGGCACTGCCAGGAAGTCCGCGCAGACCGGGCGGCGCTGGCCTGAGCCCCGCGTCCCCCGGTGGGTGGGGGCGCGTCCCCGC
>PVIJ01020755.1:0-20176 GCA_004024925.1 Scalopus aquaticus | reverse complement strand
ACTGTGCTCAAAACCTCAAAGGAGTCAAGTCTACCCTGGGACCTCAAGGTCACGTGGGGGCCTGGCCCAGTCCGCTCCCTGCTTTTTGTTCATCTGTGTAAACCATGATGACAACAGCTCCTTTGCCGAGCTGTTCTGCAAACAAGGTGAAATTACATCAAAGAAAGATGGCTTGGCCCTGGGAGGTCTCAAGTTAGCTCTTGGGATGAGGGCTCTTTCATACCACTCTCAGCAACACCCTCACCACGGGGAGTGGTTTCACTCTGTCTCAGTGCTGCTATCTCTGGGAGGGACCCTGCTTGAGAAAGCCAGGGCGGTTGGGTGATCTCACAGCAGCACCTGACCTTGAAGCTAGACACACAGCCTTGAAGCACTGCAGAACAGGCAGCCACTGAAGTGAAACGTGGGCAAGTAGAAAGACCCCACCATCAAGCACATGTCTGCCAGATTCTTCTAAAGAATCGATCCATCCCAGCTATGCAACTTGGTATGCACCTACTTTATTCTGGCTCAGCCTCTACTTTCTCATCTGTAAAATGGAGAAATAATACCTACCCTGAAGGCAGGCATATACCTGAAATAACTTGGTAAAATGTAATCTAGTCTATGAATACTAAATATTAAAATTCTTTGAAAGTCTGGATAGGGAGGAGGGGGGACTGCTCCCGTCTTCTTTATTAAAAATTTAGAAATTGTGGAGACCTGCCATGGCAACAGAGACTATGCCAGTCCTACGTCTCCCTAGGAAGAGGCTCTTCCAGGCTCTTCCAGAATAACAACATCTAAACAATTAATAGCCATCACTGTGAGCCGTTATGTTGTATTCACGCAGAGATGTCTGATGAACTCTTCTAGAGATGTTTCAGAACCTTAAGTGAGACTGGAGGAATGGACAGTAGCTTCATTTTCCTCTGGTACTCTCGCCCCAGGAGAGTGGGGAGCTCTCAGAAAGGGGAGCCTGAAAGGAAGAACTCGGCATGTAAAGTCCAGCCTCCAAGTCCCAGACAGTTTCATCTGGCCCCATCCCACCCTGCCCCCAGGGACCACATGCCCTACCCTACTCCCTGATGCTCGGAGGGGCCTGTGGCAGGGTGCCAGAACAGGGTGAGCAGGTCAGGGGTCAGTTCTAAGTCACTCCTTCTGGGCAGCTCAAGCACAGAATGGACATTTCCACAGTGGTTCATCAGTTACCTCTATCTCCTGTCTCAGTGGCTCAAGATGTCTCAAACTTGACAGATGAGAACAAGACCTGTAGGAAATGGCCTGCTAAAACCCAAACACCATCAAATAATTTTTAAATATTTGTTATAATGTCACTTAAATTGGATGCTTTCTCCCTCCCTTTGGAAGCTAAATAAGGGTAGCCCCCCAGACACAGGACACAGGGGATGATGCTTGAAGGGTGCTCACATGTTGTTATGTCTTGATTGTGATGTGGTTTAATGTGTTTTAGGGGAAAATATACACCGAGTACCTCTAACCTGTGACATCAAAGTTCCTTGCATAGAAATTGAAGTTTAAGATAGTGAGTCCTTTTTGAACTATGTATTAAGTATAAGAGGTGGTATGCAGCTATGACAAAAGTTGCTATGGCATTCAAGGAAGGATTTACTTTATGCATAGTCTATTAAAACTTTAATTTGCTTTGCTTTAAACCAGCACTAATTTTGTGTACGAAATACACAGAAGGCCCTCCCTGGACACAAACCATATAGAGATGTCTCTTTCTTATTGGCTCAACCAGTTTTCATTTGTGGGCTTTTGGGGAGCCACATGCACTCCTGATCCTATTTCTCAAGCTATTTCTCCCCACCAGTTTCTGGGGAGACTGCCTTAGGTGCACAGAGCTGGTGCTCCTTGTTTCACCGCTGTCTTTAGATGACATCTTACATGGAGGGACAGAACATCATTTCTCAACATGGAGGTGATTGTATCCTTTCTTTTCCTATACATGTTTACAAACCCCTTGATGAGGCCCATCTTAGGAATAAGTTTGTGTCTTTGGTAAAAAGACAACCAGTGCCACCCGTTAAATAGAACGGGGTTGTACAACACACACTGAAAGGAAGCAGGACATAATTGTATTCAGCCTGGACACAGCTACTGCCAGCGACAAAGTCCTCAGCGTGGGTCTCTGAGCCAGAAAAGGAGAGATGCAGTTCTTAGAGGAGGTGAGGCTGAGTTAGTGGTGCAAGACTTGCCAATGGAGATACACACCTGAGCAGAGGTTCCCTCAGGGGGTGGTGGGACTTGGGGAAGGACCAGGGGTGGGGCACAGCGTGCCTTTGAGCCAAGATTCACCCTTGGCACATCTCATGTACCTTTAGGAAGGTACGTCTTACCTTCCTAAAGAAAACCTAGCTCTAAAGAAACAGGGTGAGACTTCAGACAGGGAGCTGGATGTCATTATGAATAGGGAACCCAAGGGATCCTGGGGGTGATAGAACAGCACAGTGTTGTGCTGATGGCGGCTGCAGGAACCAATATGTGTAATAAAGTGCAAAGAAGAGAAAACTGACACACACACAGAGGACAAGTAAAACCAGGAATCTGAGCAGGTGGGTGGGCGAGCAGGGGTTGAGTCCATTTCCCTGGCCTGACTTTGGCATCACATTAAGTTTCCCAAAGTGTTACCACTGGGTGAACAGATCTATTGAAACTACAACCATCTCAATAAAATTCTCAAGTGAGAAATATAAGTATCAAGGAAGGAAAACAACAACAAAGACAAGCTAGATGCAAAGAGACTCAGCTTCTCCTTTATGGAATCAGAAAGACCAGAAAGGCCTGGGAAGGGGCCCACGACCCACTGCTGACATTCCCTGAGCGCCCTGGAATCCAGGCATTGCCATGGCCCCTAAGCCTGATCTCCCCTGGGGATACTGGAGAGACCATTCCTTAGCCCCTCCTGGGGGCCATGTGTCCATGCAGAGGGCCAACTCGGGGTTCCACCTTCCGCCGGGATCCACGCTATCTCTGGCCAGGCCAGAAATAGATGCTCATGCAGCCTTCTGATAAGCTCACTGACACACAAAGGAAGTGGCCCGCAGGGGCCTGTAGCCGGGCCTGGCTCAGAGGCCAAATATTCGCAAAGAGCAAAAGCAAGCAAAGCCGAGGACACCGTCTCTGAGTGTGCCCGTGGAGGTGGGGTGTTCTCAATTCTTTGAGGCACCAATGTGGATTCCCCTTAACCACAGACCCCTCTGATCATACCCTGCCTGGCCTCAATCCAGTGAGCACAAAAACATGCTTGTTCTTTGAGTCTGATGGCTCGGGTTTTCTTTGGGGGTTTGTAAACATGTATAGGAAAAGAATACAATCACCTCCATGTTCAGAAATGATGTTCTGTCCCTCCACGCAAGATGCTGGTCCTCACTGTTCCACCCAGCACCTCTTGGCTTTAGAGGAAACCGAAGAGGGGAAGAGGGAAGGGAAGCCATGGTTATGGAAACATTTAGGACACAGGAAGTTGGACATCAGTGGTCCTAACATGTGGGTGCTCACATGAGGCTGAGATTGTCTGTCATCTATGTTCCACAGATGGGGAAACTGAGGCAGAGTGTCAATGACTTGTCCAAGGCCTCCCTGGACCAGCCAGGATTTGGACCCCTCCCTTCTGGCTCCTACACCTGCACTCTCACCCATGACATGGGAAGGGAGGAAATAAGAAGCCAGTACTCAAAGTACTCTCCCTGCTATCTGCCCCTGAGCACAAGGTCACCTGCAGGCTCCAGAAGGAGGCAGAGAGACCACAGCATGGGCTGGCGTGGGGCATGTGACTCGGCAGCACAGGGCCAGCTCTGGCCTGGAGCTCTGGGAAGAGGTCCCACCTGTCATTAACCTTGGAAAAGTCATTCTGTCCTCTAGGCCTCAGTCTTCCCAACCTAGGGCAGGGATGGGGCGACACCTACTTCTTCAGAGTTCTTAGTGATGAAAACACGGTTGGCATTAACTCAGACTGAAAAGCACTCTGGCCCTGTCCCAGGTAGCCCTGGAGAGAAAGTGTAAATGGATAATGTGAAGGGTTGAACTGTGTTCCTCCCAAAATTTGTTGCAGTCCTACCCCTGGGCCCTGTGAGTGTGACTTTACTTGGAGTATGTCTTTGCAGATGTATTCAAGCTGAGAAGAGCTCGTGCTGAATTAAGGTGACCTTAGTCCAGTGAGCAGTGTCCCTGTAGGAAGAAGGAAATCTGGACACAGATGGACACAGAGGGAAGGCCCCATGACGGTGGGAGCAGAGGGAAGTGACGCATCTATGAGCCACGGGTAGCAAGGATTCCCACCAGCAGACGCGAGACAAGGAAGGACCCTTCCCAGGGCCTTCAGAGGGTGCCCATCCAACAGCCTGATTTCACACTTCTGGCTTCCAGACTGTGGGAGAGTGAATTTCTGTTGTTCAAAGTCCTCGAGTTCATAGTACTTAGGTTATGGTGAGGCTGGAACACACAGGTGGTAAGTGTTCATTCTATTTTCATTATTAGTGTGAACAGCTGTCATCTGCTGCACATTCAGTGTGCATAGGCTCTTGGTTGTTCATCCTGATTTTCTCACCCCGAGCTCTCCCGCAGCCCGATGGTAGAGCCATTAGAGCCAGCCCGCAGATGTGAAAACCAAGGCTCAGGGCAAAGAGCTCTTCCAAAGTCACACAGGAGACAAAGGGCAGCAGGGACATCGACTCCCCAGGAGGGAACCCACAGAGACCCAGCCCAGACCCACTAGGGACTCCACCTCCTTCCACTGAGAGATACCCATGAACCCGGACAGGGGTTCACCCCGGGCTGTGCCACTTCAGCAGCAGCACCCATCTCTGCAAAGGACCCAAGAGGAACCGGAACTAGCTATAAAAGTCAAATGAAACAAGTATAAATCTTCCATTCGCAATCAATCGCTCCACGATGATTAGGAATATTGTTCAAGGACAAATTCCAGTCACCTGTTAGGTGGACCCAAGCTGCCTTTGGAACGGGGACCACGCCTTCCCCCCCCAGGCATTCCTTCCAAGGAAGAGCTCCCCCTCTGCTCAGTCCTCACCCCAGACCTGCTGGCTCCTGCCAGATTCTAACCCTCTATAGGTTAAAACCCTCAACAGCCAAGGCAGCTCTGAGCTCATTTCTGCATCATCTCAGCGAACCTCTCACGGCCCGAGGAGGTGAGTGGTCACTGTTAATCACTGCTGTTTCACAGAAGAGGAAACCGAGGCTCCTGCAGGCAGGGTGAGCTGGGGCCTGAGCCCTGCAGGTCCAGCCCCAGAGCAGGCATCTGACTGTGTCAACAGGCTCCGGTCTGAGATACACCCACACAGACTGAACCAATCCATTCTGTCAGCAGAGAATGGAGCCCAGCCAAGGTGAAGCTCAGGGCAGAAGCACCTGACCTGGACCGAAAACAGACTGGACCCTCCTTCCAAAATATTTATTAGGTGTCAGAGCTGACCTCACCGTCTCCTTAATCCTCCCACCAGCCTGGGCACAGATCCCATTTTCCAGCGTCAACTCCAGCAGGTGAAGTCAATCATTCAGGGCCACCTGGCTGGGCCTGGATGCCAAGGACACCACAGAGGTGCTGTGGGCTTGCTCTTTCTCCTCCCCATTTCCATTTTCATCAGGGTTGTTCCCAGAGGGGTATCTCAAAAAACCCTGGGGTGAATGGATTTGATTCTGGCTAACGATGAATCATTCCTCGGAAGCCAAGTCCCTGCGGGCAGAGACGGATGCCAAAGGCAGGCGTTAGAGAAGACGGGCAGGAATGCCTGTCACCTTGCTGGGGGCAACAGGACAGCAAGGGGTTTCCAGTCACCTCCCCACAGCAGGAGGCCCTCATGTTTCAGCAGCAGGGATGAAGACATACTGGCCAGACACTGGCTCTGGACCCTCGGACTGACTGACAGAGCCACGGTCGAGGGAGAGGGCTCATGGGGACGTGAACAGACTGCCAGGGAAGGCCTGGGTCTTCCAGAAGCTCCTCCAGGAGCCAAATCCACTACATAGTCGAGGGTTGGAGAGCACCCAGGCCTCTGGCCTAGAAAGCCTCCTCCGAGAGATAAAGGCTTTCTAAAGGGGCAATTTAACCCCACGGCCCACGAGCTTCTAAGGGTCCCCAAATCCCCAGTGCAGCAGCGTGCTTTCCTTCCACAGGGAAAGAACAGGTTCGATCAAGAGTCCCAGAGCAGGAAGGAGCTCCTGGGGGGGCTCCAGGCCAGCACGGGTGCCCCTCTCTGTGAGGGCTTCCCTTCCTCTTCTTGACTTCCTCTTTACTGCTTCTTGTCACATCTCCAGCCATTACTCGTTTCCCTGTTTCAGCGCTCTGGCCCCAGCACCAAGCTGGGTCCAGAAAACCTTCAAATGGTCCCGGTCCCTGCAGGCATGTCTGGACCTCCAGCCCACTGACCCCTTTCTATCCCGGCCCTGACCCTGCTCCCTCCCAGCCAACTGGGCACCCATGGTTTCCCCTACCCTAAGGTCAAGGCTGGAGGGCGGGCTTCTGTGTCCTTCCTCAGCTGCCTAGGAACAGGGTCTGGCCCTCATTACCGTCCTCCCTCAGCTAACCGAATGCCATGACACTCATAGAACTTTAACTAAAATGGCAAATTCGCCAAAAAAAGGGGGAAAGAAGCATGTACTGGGAGATATTCCTCTACCCCTGAAGATTATTATGAAAAAGCAGTTACCCTGTGGCACAGAGGCTGGGAGTCCACACCTCCACCTCAGTATTAACCCTGGGAGGAGGGTTAGATGCCTCATTTGAGTTTCTAGGCATCATCACATAATTATTTATTAGTCCCACTCAACAGGAGACTACAGCTAGAAGACTGCAAAGCCCACAGTCAGGAACTGTCCTCAAACTCCAAAGCCCAACAACCAATGGGGTGTAAATACTTGGAGCAAGCTGCCCCCTCCTGCTAGGGTTAGAGAAGGGCCTGCTGCCCCTGCTTTGCCTTTGCAAATAAGTCTTCTCTGTGGTTAGCAGCCAGCCCTTCATTTCCCCACCAGGCTCAGAGTTTTGCAAACCAAGGTTGGAGGGTGGGGGCAGCCAGTGCAGCCCAGGGCAGTTCCTGTTACAGCCAGCTAGAAGGTGAGAGAGTTCCTTCCCTTTCAGAGAAGCCAGGATTGGGGCAAGAGAGTCCCCTCCCTCCCTGTTCCTCTCCCCCTCCCACCCCCCCACCCCCCCACACACATAAAGATCTGAGTTCAGCCTGAGTATGAATACTTGTCTCACTCTGCAGCCTGGAGCTGAAACCCACACCTGCCTCCCTCTTTCCCAGCACTGGCCAGGCACCCAGCCTGGGGTTCAAATTCCATGCCCACCCATCACCACCACCTATGACCCTTCTAGCTGGTACTTCCAGAGTCATGGTGGGGGTAGAAGGCCGGGGAAGAGCTCTAATAGGATGTCTGATCAGGGTGGTCTCCTCAGAGGAGGTGTCCTCTTAGCTTTGACTTGAAGGAAGTGAGGGCAGATATATGCAAACAAGTGCAAAGGTCCTGAGAGGGATATGTGCATGGCAGGTTCTAGAAAAAGCAGGTCACAGGGTGGGTCACAAAGTGTGTGCTCTCTGGAGCCTCAAGGCCCTGGTGCCCACCTACCTCATCTCTCCTGCCTGCCCTTGCCTATCATGCCAGCCCTGCCCTCAGTCATTCTCCCCACATGGGCCCCTACCTGTACAGTTTCTGTGCTGGCCTGGAGCCCCATCTCTTCTCCTTTCTCCTCCCTCCCCACTATCACCTGTATTCATCCAGCCCTCTCTGCAGTCCCCTGGAGGATGCTGTGGCCCACAGTGGGTGGTGTTGTCATCATTCATTTAGTCCAGTCTCCCTGGTCCTTGAACACAGGATCTGTCCTCTGTACCCAGATCATGATCGGAGAGAGCCTGGCACCAGAAGCCTCTAGTCCACGAGGCAGAACGAGGCCCCTGCAAGGCAACTTGGCAGCTCTGAATTATACTGGAAACACACAGCCTTTCTCACCAGGCCAACCCATTTCTCAGTCTACACCAGCAAGAAACTCCCACCCACTGACTACAGTGCTATTTGCACCAGCAAAGGACAAAGGGGCTCAACGGGGCGGTCCCACATTGAAAGAGCAAAGAAATTGGCTCTCTCGGCACCCAGGGATCTCTCTCTGCCAGTGAAAAGAAACAGACCCTGTGGTTGGAGAGTGTTTGCTGCATTTCAAACGAGAAGGCCTAAAGAGGGCAGGGCATGGGGAGCAGTGGGTGGAAATGAGGCAGTGTGTGTATTGACAGACGCGTCACAACTCAATGCAATGGAGTATGTGGGATGAATCTGGAGTGGGAAAACAGCTGGTAAAATCCAGATGAAGTCTGAGGATTAGTCAGTAGTCACACATGAGTGTTAATGCCCTGGTTTGGGTGAATTCATCATGTAACTTCTGGGGGGAGCCTGAGGGAGGGGTCCTGGGGAATTCTGTACTGTATTTGAATTCTGTAAATCCAAATTATTCCAAACTGAAAAGTTTACTTTTCAAAAAAGCTGAATGAGGAGGGGGGAAAGGAAAGTTGTAAAACATTTAGAAATGTGGACCAATGGTATCTAATTTAGAAGACACAAATGATGGCTACCTGGGAATCGAAAGGATAAAGCACAGGAGGGCATACGGCATCGTCACGAAATGGCAGAGGGTTTGTTTTACAGTCAGAGCTCTAACATTTAATGAACACGAATCTCAAGCAGATTTGGAAGAAGTGTTAAGACCTGGCAAAAGACGGTGGGGTATGTGGGTACCATTTGCATTATGTTCTATGTTCTGCCATGTATATTTGAAATATTTCATAATTTTAAAACTCGAACATGTGTTGCTGAACATAACTGAAATTAAACAGAAGGCCATGAATGGATGGAAACCACAGAAGCTGGAAGAGGCAGGCAGACCTAAGACACAGCCCTGGTCCGCATTAACACCCAGCTTCTATGGTGTCTGACTACTCCTGCTCTAGACCTGCCTGAGGGTTTTGATATTTAAGACAGACAATTCACTTGCTGAGCCCCCTAAACCAGGCTGCAGCTGGCGACGTGCAGCTCCTCCAGGGTTACAGCTGTTACAGGGCCAGGCATGCACCACCAGGAAGCCATTCTTCCAGGAGTCTGTCTGCAGGAGGCAGGAGAGGCAGGTACAGAGGGGTTTGTAAGCTGGAGGGCTGGCAAAGACCACCCATTCAACCCCACAGGCCCCACAGCACAGCCCAACTCCAGAACACTGGGAAGCCATCAGAAAAGAACAGAACTGACCCAGAAAGCTGCCCAGAGGATAAAGTCAGCTGGAGAAGTGCATGCATCATGCGCATTGTGTTTCAAAAATTGTACATAAGGGCCTCCCTGGTGGCGCAGCGGTTAAGCGCTGCGCTGTGGAGCTGTCGGCAGCAGCGATGCGAGTTCGACGCCCGGCCGGGGAGATTCCCACATGGTGCGGCAGACCTCTCCTGCCTCACCCGCTGCTCCCCTCAGCAGTGTATTTCTGATCTGCCTGTTCTGCTCCCCACTCTGGTTTCTGGTGAACCCTCTCGCCGCCCCACACCTCTGGTCTGTACCCCAGCTTGTATGTATAAATAAAAAAATCTTTAAAAAAAATTGTACATAAAACAAAGACCAGAAGCGTGCATGCGTGTGTGTATGTGACTGTGTGCACATGAAATGGTAAAGGCTGGTTACCTCCAGGACTGGGGGGAGGAAGGAGAGAGAGCATTTTCTTTCATTCTCACCATCTGAGTTGGCTGTCGTAAGAAGGTAGTTTTTGTAATAACAGGGCACGATCTGACCCCCTTATCTCAACGTCTGCAGTGGTTAAATACACACCTGGAGGACAGGGCCGCTGACCAGCTGATGGACTGTGGCTCAACCACACTGCGGGTTATCACTCAGCCAGCAGAGAGGGTACAGAAAAGAAATGGACCCGAGCTGTTACTCCAGGACAAAAGCAAGCATAGATGGTCAAGCAATAAAGACAAGTAAAGGAAGGAAGTGGGAGCCTGGAAAGGTCTGGATTTGAGTGATGGTTCCATGGTAGTTTCTTGTAAGTATTCATGCTACTGAATAGTTGATGTGGGTGCTTCAAATTTAAAAAATAAAAGAGTTTAAAAACACAAGACAAAGTGGATGCAGCAGTCTCTAGGACTCGCAGTTCACTGCCTCATTTCCACCCACTGCTCCCCATGCCCTGCCCTCTTTAGGCCTTCTCTTTATAAATGCTGCAAACACTCTCCAACCACAGGGCCTTGGTACCAGCCAGAATTCACAACTCATTTGCCCGCAGCACTCACGCTTCCCGCCACACCACATGGCCCCAGGGAATCTCCGGCCTGACCCTCTCTCATTGCATTAGACCTTAGTTTATGAGACAACAGTCTGCTGGGGGTCCATGCCAAGCCCAGTGGGCCTTATTTCAGCACAAATGCAGCTGCAGGCCCCATGAGCACGGTGAGAGAGTCCCTGGAGCACAAGGAAATCCCTGATGGAAACTGAGGTGGAAACTAGAGACCAGTTCAGGGTCAAAGTTTCTGGCTTCAGCTATCTGCTTGGTTGTCCAGAGGAAGCAGAAGGTTAATTCTGCAGCTCTCCAGCAATAGGAACCAAGACTTCAAGTGAAGACAGAAGAACCTTGCAAAAAACCCCAAAAGTTAAATATTGGATGGTTTCACTTATAGGAGGAATTTAGGGGGACCAAATAAGGGATCGGGGAAAAAAATAACAAATAAAAAACCAAATTAACATGCAACCATAAATCAGAGACATTTTGTAGAGGAAGGGGAGGAATTGGGATCAAAACGGGGGACGGAAGAGCACAAGGGACTATAGTGATGGTGCACTGGTGAATTGGTGGTGGGAATTTTACCAGGACTACACCCGAGAGGAGAAAGCAAACACTGTACAAAAATGAACAATGATGTAAAATATAAGTAAATAAATTAATTAAAATAATAATTAGAAAAACAAAAGTTGCTCAAAATTGTCTCCAGCAGTCTCGAGAGACACACTGGAAAAAATCTTAGCAGAGCTATGCCAGCTAAGTGGGCTTATGAAGGTCATGCTAGCTTTGAAACTCAGTTTCCCCACGTGAAATGGGTGGATGCTTTATAAAGCACCGAGCACAGAGTTAATCAGAATCCCCAGAGGGCCCAGTTGGGATATAGCTGCTGTTACACTCTTTCTCCGTGACTTCCCATCAGCCACCAATGTCACTTATTGAGCTGTTAGTCTAAGTGCTGTTTATATATTAACGTGCTTAATTCTGAATATCCCTAGCACACAGACTATATCGCTGTTCCCATTTCATCCATGAGGCACCAACAAGAAGCAGCTGAAATTCAAGGTCGCACAGGAAAGGAGCTGAACCTGGGACGTGCCCCCTCGAAGTCCTCATTGCCCACCACACTGAACTGTCTCCTGCCGCTATATGAGGAAACAGGCTTATATGAGAAAAATGGAAGGTTTTCTCAGTCCCCTCCACCTCTGAGATTGGGGTGTCAGTGGTCTGGAAGAGAACAAAGGAAAAGGGGAACATTCCCAAATGGAGATAAAAGCCACAGACCCTGCACAGCCCTTGGGGGTGGATTCAACATAGATGACAAAGGCAAGGGAGGGACAGGAGGACTTGGTTTCTGGCATAGACACGAGGGGGCAGCTAGCTTACCTCTCCCAGAAATGAGGGAGATAAAGTGTTGTTTTTCTTTGTTTTTGTTTTTGTTTTTGCTCTCACTATTCTTTTTTTCCCTATAATTTTATTTTATATATATTTTAAATCATTCTTCCTTTTGGTACAATGCATGCTTTCTCCTTTCAGGTGTGTACCCCACACGGTTTCCATCACCAACTCACCCATGGTGCACCATCACCAAAGTCCCAAAACAGGGGAGGAAAGAACACAAAGTGTTGGTTTTAAAAAGGGATACTTTAACTTTGAGGGCGACAAGGTCCATTCTGGACAGATTGAATTTGAAGAACTTACTAGATGTCTGCACAGGGACAACCAAGAGGTGAGAGGACATAGCAAGAGCTCCTGCTCCAAGTTCAACGTCCCTCTCGGCCTTTGAGAAGCCTTCTGTGCCCCCCAGTCTGGCCTGCATGTCCTTCTCCATGCTCCCAGGGCAGCTGGCAAGAACCCCTGTCACACCACCTCACCCTGTCCACCTCCTCGGCAGGCTCTGAGCCCCCGAGGGACTGACCTGGCCTCGCCCAGTGCCCAGCATGACGTCCAGTGCATGGTCAGGGTTCTGTGAACACTGACAAGTGGCCAACGAGAAGCAGCCTGAAGGGCACCTATATTTGGGAGCGTTTTACTGCCTGTGACCATCCAATCAAATGACCAGAAACACGGTGACTCAAAACAGCACAAATTCACTCCCTTCTAGCTCCTCAGGTCCAAAGTGCAAAGTGGGTCTCACTAAATCAAGGGTCCACAGGGGAATCACTTCCTTGTCTTTTCTGGTTTCAAGAGGCGACTGCACCCTTTGGCCAGTGGCTCTTCCTCCGTCCTCAAAGCCAGAATCTTTCCATCTCTCCAAGTCTGACCCACCTCCCCACTGCATCATTTAAAGTCCCTGTAATGACATGGGTGCACCCATATAACCCAGACTCTCTCCCCATCTCAAGCACAAATGCAACGTCCCTTTTGCTGGTCACAGATTCACAGCTTCCAGGGATCAGGATGAGGACATGAAGGGTCCCTCTTCTGTCTACATGGGGTGGGGGGCACGCGTTCATCCAATGACAGGGAACATTCAGGAAAGCCTAGAAAGGGCAGAGGTCATACATACACTCACCAGGCAGACACGTGGACAGCCTGGAGACCTGCTCCACTTCCCAGCCCTGGCATTGTTCCTTAGTTATAATAACAATCCTTATTACCCAAACGGAGTTCAATCAGGCATCACATGCACATTTGGGGTCTCACCAGAGGCTGAATTCTGCATGGGGTCTGGGACTGGTCTCTAACACACCATCTCCACAGGCCATGTGCTACAAAATCACTCATTTAAGAAAAATTAAACCTGCAGCTGACAAGGAGCTGGCCGCAGAGAACACCAGGGCTGCAGAGGCCCTGTACCCGCCCCCCTAGACCTCAAGATGGCACTAGGCAGGTGGGGGCACACACAGGAAGCCTGGCCCCTGTGACCCCAGGGAGTAGCTTGCTTCTCTTCCTGCTAGAGAGAGGAAGGGAGAAGAAGCCTCAGCAGCAGCTTCCCTGGTGACAGAGGCTCATTGGCTGCCTGATCACAGAGGTCAGGCCCCAGGGAAGCCAGCACCCACGCCCCCTCACTTCCAGAGGCAGGCTAAAATAATCTGTCCAGAAGCAAAAACAAAAAGGGACACAAAATGGCCATCTGGGAGGGCAGCTTCTTCTGAAACCTTCATAACATAAGCCCAGCAAGCTGTATATGCTTCCACCTGCTGCTATAACAAATGACCACAGATTCTGTGACTTAAAGTAATACAAATGTGTTCTCCTTTAGTTCCAAAGTCAGAATCAGCCTTGCTAGGCTAACATCAAGGTGTGGGGAGGGTTGGAGCCTCCTGTCCCTGCACGGTGAATTTCCGGTGGACTGACCATCTGCCCCCACAGCTCATGGACCCCTCTGCTTCTGTCCTCATGTCACTGACTATTCTCTTATGCGGACCCTGTGAGACTACTGAGCCCACCGGACAATCCAGGATCCTCTCCCACCTGAGCTCCATAACACAATAACATCTTCACAGTTCCTTTGCCATGTCAGCTGACATATTCCTAGTTCCAAGGGCAAGGATCTGGGTATCTTTAGAGGCATTATTCAAGCCCTGCACATCTGTGCCTTTCAATCCCTTGTCAGTGACCTGCAGAGGAGGAGATACTTGGAGTAGTTGTTACTACTTCATAGATGTTTTTGGAAGCACTTCCCCAGGAGAGCAAAAGTTAACCCTCCTTCTTGCCTTCCTAACTTAGGAAGCCAATAGAAACAGAGGCTGGAACAAGGAAAAAGCAGAAAAAAATGGAAGAGGCAACCAAAGACTCTCTATTGGCAGCATTCTACTACATGTCAAAGGCAGTGCCAGGGGCTCTGCCTAAGCACTGAAGAGTCTGGCCCCATCTTTGCCAGTGAACACACAGGAAGACTGAGGTTCAGAGACGTTAAGAACTTGCCCAAATCACAGAGTGTGGACATTGGATCTGGGATTTGAACCCAGCTCTATCTGGCTCTTACTCTTTGCTGCTCTGGAAAGTCTTTAACTTTTTGAAACTTTTTTTCCCTTTTGGTTCCCAAAAAGTTGCTCATAGTCAAACCTAACTTTCTGAGTAGGAAATTATGCAAAGCATTTGCCGCTGCCCCCACTCACTCAAGTGAGGCAGCAGACAGATACCTATTTTGGAGCGCTGTGCTCCAGTGATCTGCTCCCTTGCCCCGAAGCTCAGTGGCCTCTGCTTCTACATTTTTTCTACGGAGGCCACTTCCTGCAGCTTGTGTGAGGCAAGAGGCAGATCTGCCCAGCAAGACCAGAGCAGGACACAGGACACAAAACAGGGCCAGTGCTGAGAGGATTGGAGCCTGCACACGCCTCAAAATTGCCCGTCTTAGAAGAGGTAGCAGCTGCTGGTCAGCATGTCACCAAGATACAGCCCCCCAGCCCTCCACGGGGGCCTCAGCCATCAAGACTGCCCTTTGTGTTGTTTTAGTCACACATGCAGAATGGGTCCCAAACTGGAACCATCTCCAATGTCCACCTCTAAGTTTCAGGGGTAGTTTGTTACACAGCAACAGATACCAGAAGCCATCATTTTTACCGTCGACAACCAACACCCTCCGGCCAGCACTTGTCAATGATGCTGAATGTGCCAGGCAGTCTCCCAGCCATTCAGAGGAACTCATTTAAGCCTTACACGAATTCAGTCAAGAAGATATGATTTCTGGGCCTCCCTGGTGGCGCAACAGTTAGTTAAGTGCAGCACTATGAAGCTAGCCAGAACCACTGCAGCATGAGTTCGATACCCGGCCAGGGAGCTTCCCACATGGCGCAGCAGACCTCTCCTGCCTCGTCTGCTGCTCCCCTCAGCAGTGTGTTTCAGTCAATCTGCCTGTTCTGCTCCCCACTCTGTCTCTGGTGAATCCTCTCACCACCCCACACCTCTGGCCTACACCTCAGCTTGTATGCATAAATAAATAAATCCTTAAAAAAAAAAAAAAGATACGATTTCTCCCATTTGACAGAAGGGTAACTGAGGTGCCCAAGGTCATCCACCAGGAAGACAGAGGTGTATTCAGAAATGAAATCGCTCTCAGTATGGACAAGGGTAGACTAGAAGAGGCCTGCAAAGGCAGGGGCACTGCCCTGAAACACCAACCACAGGAGAGTACGGACCCCGGAGTCCAGGTACAGGAAACCCCGGAGTCCAGGTACAGGAAACCCTAGAACAGGCAAGACCATCAGGGATGAGGGGGGTGTCTGCCTGTCATGAGGCCCAAGGGACTTTCTGGAGTCATGGAGTATTCTCTGTCATCAACAGGAGGGTCCACAGATGTGTCAAAGTGCACTAACCAATATACTTAAAATGGGTGCATTTCACTGCATGTAAATTGGTCCTCAATAAACTTCACTGGAAAAGTTAAAAATCTCAGATGGATCCTCTACCTCCCAGAAGATCACAACCCTAAAAGATGCCATCTTCATAGGAAAGGTACCAAAGGCGAGGCTTGTCTCCAGTGTCCCCTGAGTTAGGTAGCAATGAGGGCTATTTTTCCATGTTCATTTATACTTTCCAAAGGTTCTACAATGGATCTGTAATGCTCGTGTAATGGAAAATAAAACCATAGTCAGTATAATTTTAAAAAATGAAAATGGGACCTAGTCCACGCTTCCTGAAATGACCTGGATGTCTGCTTCCCCAGGAAGGGGTGGTGAGTCAGGAAGTGCTCCTGGGGCTGTCAACCCTCTGAACCTGGCTGTGCAGAGGACTCCCAGGAACCTCCCTTGTCCACTGTGTCCAGCCTCCCCCCATGCATTCCCAGAAGCAGCCCTGCACCCAGAAGGGTCTTTGTGCTCCACACCCAAGCCTCCAAACCCCAGAGGCAGACAGACTGGGATGTGGCTCCCAATCCTGCCGCTCCCAGGCTGTGTGGCTTGGGCCAATTAGTAGACCTCTCTGAGCCTTGGCTTCCTCATCTGTGCATTAGGAGTTACACCTGCCTACAGGGGAGGAGGAGTGGAGAATGACATGATGGTATTGGAGTACACCCCTATGTTCTCACTACTTCTTGATTCAGAGTACCCCACCAAAAAAATTAAATAAAATCCCACAACTCCCCACTAATTCATGGAAGAGGAAGCAAACCCTCCCCACCCCCACTCATGCTCCATTTCAATATCTAGTGTTGTCCATCTCAACATTACGCTCCTCTCTGCTCCGCATGCCTCCCTTAGGGCAGGGGATGGGCTGGGCAGCCCTCCGTGTCGATGGAAACTCCTGGCCAGGGGCATCCTCATCAAAGCTATTCCATCCTGCCACCTGCGAGTGCCAACCTTCAGCCACATCTGATGAAGGCCATGCCTGGCTGGGTGGCGCTAGCCTGGCTGTTGTCTGGGCTGCCAAGGTCTCTGGCAACACAGCCCTTGGCAGAGTTGGTTTCTGGTACTCAGACCTCCAGAGCTTCATTCCACTGAAGCCGAAGATTATCGCCAAGGCCAGGCAGAGGAAATGTAGATTCACCCACTCAGACAATGCCCAGTTCAGACCAGCCATGGTGCAGAGCACTGGAATGGTGAAGAGAACCAACATAGCCCCCGCAACAGGAAGAGAGAGGGTACCAAATGCCCACAGAAATGGGCTCCTCACCGGTGGGATAGAAAGGCCCTGGCCAATGAGGACACCAAGGCACAGGGATGGAAGTGACAGAACAATTTTAGAGCTTAACACGCCAGCTCCGGGGTCCTCACACCCTGTGGAGTTAAGTCTTTTAAACCTCGCTTCATGGATCATGGACTTGGGCCTCAGAGAGGAAGTGACTAGGCCCAGCTCACATGTCAGGAAGGAACAGAGTCGATGACAACCAGGTCTCTGTGTCTTTTCCCCTCCCTCCCAGAATCTGACTGCTCTGAGCTCTTACTATCAGCCTCAAAGGTTCACTTAATCCCTGTTTTTTCACCCCAGGAATAAGGGACACTCGACGACATGTCCCATGAGGGCAGGAGCAGGTCTTGTTTCTGCACACCCTGGCCTGGGCCGGAGGTGCCGCACACTGGACCAGCAGGTTAGGTAACAGACCGCCACGAAGCCTCAGACGGTCTGTGGTCACATTTGGAGTCTTCCTGAAGAGCAGGTGCGATGTGAGAACTTCTCTTTTGCTAACTGTGACGGCTGAGGCCACAGACACAGTAAACACAGTCGATCAAGAGCATTCAAAACCGCACCGGCGCCTGCACTAGGGGCTAGGCAGTGACCCTCGGGGCGACGGTGGATGAAGCGGACACCTTGGTCTACTGAAAGGCATGGCTGCCCACCTCACAGCCCCTCCCACCAAGAAGAGTGCTCATTTCCCCCTCCCTGAATCATTCGCTCTGACCCTCAGGAGGAGACAGAAGTGATACCGTCAAGTTCCAGTGTCCAGGCCTCAAGCAACCTCCCGGCAGCTGCCATCTCCCTCCCAGCCAGTTTCTTTGCGGCCACCACATCAAGCTAGTGGGAGAGCAAGACACCGTGGAGAACAGAGGCCCCCTGCCAAGTCAGCACTCACAGGCAGCATCTCCATGGGCACGGAAGCGCCTCCTTCCATCACCACCGTCAGCACAGCTGGCTGAGGCATGCGAGGCCAGCACAGCTGGCTCACAATAATCCTTCCAATCCCCAAGCTATCAGTGATGGCCACCCTCTCTTTTTATAACTGGGGGGAAAAGAACACTTAAAAAATAACCTCAGCAAATAGAAGGAGGCTGGAACAATTGCAGATACAAGCACTCCTGAGAAAAGTAAAGAGTAGCCACAAGCTAACATTATCTCCAGCAGCTGACCTCCACTTCCTGCTCCCAAGTTAATTCGATCCCCACTCCAACCCGATGGGGCGAGGGCTGTGATGACCCCATGGTTCAGAGAAAGAAACTGAGTTCAGAGAAGTTAAGCAACTGCCCACAGTCACACAGCAAGGGAGCAATGGGGTCAGGGGCCTGGGTCATCAACTCTCCACTCTGGGTGTCTTTGGTGCTACACCCCACCTTGCTGAACCCCAGGGCGGGCCTCTGTACCTCACTGTTCTACCCCTGCCACTTGTCTCAGCTAAAAATAGGCAAAGATTTTACTCCTACTGAGAGCAACAGTGAAGTGAAGAGCAGAAAGACGCTCCACCCCTTGGACCCGACCCTACTCCTCCTGCTGAATCTTGAGATATTTGTGCTCGAGCCCCAAAGTGTCACGAGCACAAAGACCCTGCCCTGGGTGGACTGCCTCTCACTCCTCCTGCAGGGGACCACCTTTAGAGGTTTGCCACAGCTGCCTTCTAGATGTCAGGACAAGTCAAGGTCAAGCCCTAGAGCGGCTAAGAAATTCCCGTGGCGACAGTGGTCTCTAACGCTGGCACATTAAAGACAGTCATAAATTGTATGCCACTCTTCCCACTAGGAGGTGGAATCTATTTCCCTTCTCTCAAATCCAGGCTGGTCTTGCAACTTGGGACTTTGACCAACGAATGCACTTACAGTGCCACTGGGCCAGCTACAGCCCGAGACCTTAAGAACGCCTGCCGTCTCCCATCTCTCTTGTTCTTTCCTAGATGCCAGCCAGCAAGCGAGAAGTCCCACCACCATGAGGTCAGCTTGCTGTAAGGAAGCCCCAGCCAGCCACACAGGGAGATAAGGAGGGGGAAGAGAGAGACAGACAGACAGACACTGGCTGCATGAAGGTGCCAGAGGCGCCAGACATGGGAGGCAAGAGCCCTTGTGTCTAGGGACCTTAATTCCAGACACCAGCTAAATACAGCTGGCGAGGTCCCCCCCAGCCAATACCAAATAAGACAGAACCCCCACCCACAGCATTGCTGTGGTCCTGACCCACAGCATTGCTCTGAGGTCCTGCGTTTTGACATGATTTGTTATGCAGAATAGAGAATTGAAACCCCATCCCAAAGCAGACTTCCAGGCCAGAGCAGGGACAGGGCTGGGGTGAGAGGGCATCTCCTTCTGAGACGATAACGCCGGCAAAGGCCTTTCCCTTTGTGGCCCAGCCCTGCGGAAGCAAAGCCATCCGCTGCTGCCGACACCACCGACACAGCCAGGCGCCCGTGCAGGAGCCTGACAATAGGCCCACACCTGCACACCGACCTACAGGGCAGGTACCAGCACTGATTTTGCAGACACAGATGCTGAAGGGCCGGCACTGTGTCAGCGCTGGGAGTCACGCCCACAGCTGCTCGGCTGCACGATGTCATGTGACCTCCCACAGCACCACAACCACCCAGGGCCACCCCAGGAGTGCACACTCACACCCATCTGAGAAATAGGCCAATGCGACGTTGGCCACAAAGCCCTGCCCCTGGGACCAGAGGTCAATGTCAGACCAGCATGGCTGCTGCTTCCTGAGCTCCCAGCTGCTACAAAGCTCCCACGGTCACCAGCAGAAAGTGGCCTATCTTCTCTCCTTATAAATGTAGTAAATGCATTCATGAGAAGATCTAGCCAATGCCTGCCTGCCTGCCTGCCTGTCCCAACAATAACATCCATGAAATTAAAGACCATGTCTGGGCCTTCCTGGTGGCCTAGGGGTTAAGTCTCAACGCTACCACTGCTGAGGCCTGAGTTCGATCCCTGGCCAGGGAGCTGACCCACATGGCGCAGCAGACCTCTCCTGTCTCACCCACTGCTCCCCTCAGCAGTATATTTCAGTTGATCCACTTGTTCTGCTCCCCACTCTGTCTCTGGTGAATCCTCTCATTCCCCGCACCTCTGCCTACACCCCAGTTCTTCTATGCAAAAATAAATAAAATAAAAATCTTACAATAGAGGAATAATTCTTGAAAAAAAAGACCATGTCTATTTCAATCTATATTCAACTGATTAAACTCTACCTACTAAGCTCCTCGCCCTTCAATGATCAATAACTAGTCATTAAATGAATGAATAGCCAGAGGGATGAATCCAGTCAATGACAAATCAACACAAAAGAATGACCAGCCCAGGGAGCCACATCCCAAGGCAATCTCTCAGGATCTCA
>PVIJ01020754.1:0-20182 GCA_004024925.1 Scalopus aquaticus | reverse complement strand
GCTCTTCCGATCTAGTGTATTTCTGATCTGCCTGTTCTGCTCCCTGCTCTGTCTCTGGTGAACCCTCTCGCCGCCCCACACCTCTGGTCTGTACCCCAGCTTGTATGTATAAATAAAAAATAAATCTTTAAAAAAAAAAATAAGGAAATGTATAATTAGGATTAGATCATTGGTAAAAACGTAAAAAACCAGGCCTCCCTGGTGGCGCAGCGGTTGAGCACTGTGCTGTGGAGCTGTCCGCAGCAGCAACGCGAGTTCGACACCCAGCCAGGGAGAATCCCACATGGTGTGGCGGACCTCTCCTGCCTCGCCCGCTGCTCCCCTCAGCAGTGTATTTCTGATCTGCCTGTTCTGTTCCCCACTCTGTCTCTGGTGAACCCTCTCGCCACCCCACGCCTCTGGCCTGTAACCCCAGCTTATATGTATACATAAATAAATCTTAAAAAAAAAAGGTAAAAAACCTGCCCCATCCCAACCCTAAACTTCAAGAATGCTTGAAGAAAGTCTCTACTTGCAAACTGTAAAATCACAACAAATTTTTAGCATTTTGTTTTGAAGATTTATTTATGCATACAAGCTGGGGTGCAGGCCAGAGCTGTGAAGCGGTGAGAGGGTTCACCAGAGACAGAGTGGGGAGCAGAACAGGCAGATTGAAATACACTGCTGAGGGGAGCAGCGGGCGAGGCAGGAGAGGTCTACCACACCATGTGGGACTCTCCCCAGCCGGGCATTGAACTCACGCCACAGCTGCCGACAGCTCCACAGCATGGCGCTTAACCCATTGTGCCACCAGAGGAGGCCCAAATTTGTAGCATTATTGTAAAATATTAAGAAAAAATAACAGGAGGACTCCCTTATGACGCAGGGGTTAAAGTCTCAGCATCAAGCTATTGCCAGCCACTACAGCACAAGTTCAATCCCTGGCAAGGGAACTGACAGCAGACCTTTCCTGTCTCACCTGCTGCTCCCCTCAGCAGTGTATTTCCATTGATCTGCCTGTTCTGCTCCCCACTGTGTCTGTGGTGAATCCTCTCACCCCTCCCCCACACACTGCTGGCCTACACCCCAACTCTTACATGCATAAATACATAAATCTTTAAAAAAAAAAAAAAAGAAAGAAAGAAAAGGAAAAACAGTGCAGTCACTATGCCACAAGTAACTCTCTCAGACAATTTGCTCCAGGGGAAATGAGCTGCCATATCATGAGCAACCATATGGAAAGGCCATGTGGCAAGAAAATGAGGCCTCTTATTAATGGTCAAACAAGTAAACTAAGCAGCAGATCCCCAGTTAAGACTACAGAAGACTGCAGTCCCAGTTGACCCCTTAACTGCAATTTACTAAGAGACCCTGAGACAGAACTACCAGCTAAGCTCTCCCTGGATCCAGAAACTGTGTGAAATAATAAATGTTTGTGTTCTAAGCCACTAAATGTTGGGGTAATTTGTTACATAGCAAGAGACAACAAATGCAGTAAAGACTAAGAGAACTGACAAAAATATTGAGATCCCAGACTAATGAAATACTATGCGTTTTTCTAGAAAACAAAGACTGATGAAAATCTCTAAGGCCTTTTTGCCTTGGACCTTCTGCCCTATTGCTTCCTTCTTTACCAAGTTTTCAATATGCTTGAATAGAAGAATTTACTCTCTTTGTAGAAATATTTCTAACTGCATAATGAATGACCACAGGAAGTTTAGATTTACTTTAAGTTGGTCTGTTTTTTCCACAGATAGATAATATATATATAGAAATAGAGAAATGTGTATAAATGTTCCATTCTTAAAAACTTGATGTACTTTTCTTATAGTAACCATAAAGTTCGCTATGTAAGAAACAGGACTTTACCTATAAGTCTAGAAAACAACAGTTAATAAAGTTTCGGACTTTTTTCAATCATCGAATTTTCTTATTTACATTACAATTTTTTATAATAGAAAAGTTTCCAAGCAAGTCAAACTAGTTTGGTTTATAGGATAGATAACTAAAAAAAAGTATGAAACTATTACAACCCACTCTGAGATAAACTCTATTATATTTTATTTTTATGTATTTTTAAAAGATTTTTTTATTTATGCATACAATTACAGGCCAGAGGCGTGGGGCGATGAGAGGGTTCACCAGAGACAGAATGGGATGCAGAACAGGCAGATGGAGGGAAATACACTGCTGAGGGAAGCAGCAGGCGAGGCAGGAGAGGTCTGCCGTGCAATGTGGGATTCTCCCTGGCCAGGCGTCGAACTCGCGCTGCTGATGCCGACAGCTCCACAGCGCAGCGCTTAAATGCTGTGACACCTGGGAGGCCCTAAACTCTATTTTAGAAAAAGGAATTTCCTTTCTTTTACTGTTTTAACAGTGTCAATTTACTGTACTAACAATCACAAATAAAAATGAGGGTCCTCCCTGGTGGCGCAGCAGTTAAGCGCAGCGTTGTGGAGCTGTCGGCAGTTCGATGCCCGGCCGGAGAGATTCCCACGTGGCGCAGCAGACCTCTCCTCCCCGCCCCCACTCCCCTCAGCAGTATATTTCTGTTGATCTGCCTGTTCTGCTTCCCACTCTGTCTCTGGTGAACCGTCTCACCGCCCCATGGCTCTGGCCTGTACCCCAGCTTGTATGTATAAATACATAAATCTTTAAAAAAATAAAATAAAATAAAAATGAGTATAATGATATTTATAGATTGTCTACCCAATCCTTCTCTTTCTTCTTACCATTTACGTGGCTATACAGTGATAACTGGCAATTTGTGCTAAAGTGAGCATCTCTGCCAATCCTTGAAATCTGTAACATGTGAAGAAATAAGAAAGGATTGGGATTGATTTAGCTTTTCTCAGGATGATGGTTCTGTGACATATATTGTACTTGGTTAATGTCTGTGGCCATGTTTTTTCCATGTAGCACCAAGCAGTGGAAGACCACTGAGTAAGAGGAGGGTAATTAAGCAGAAGTACAGAGATGAATATAAATAGGAGTCAAAAGAATGTTTGCAACTTAGTTTTCTCCAGACACTCCCATGTTCTGTTAATATACCATTCTCCCTTTATGTTAAACTCAAGTGGGTTTCTGTCTCTTTAAAAAGAAAAAAAAAGTCCTGAGTCCCTAAGGATTAATTAAGGAAATTGGAAAAGATTTTACTATACAGCTATTAATAAAAAAATTGAAAGAATTAAACATTTAATAGAAAGTGATTAATATTAATAGCACAAAATGTACCAAACATAAGTCATGGTATAGGATAACATGTATGTTTATTATACATGTTAAAGAAAAAAGCAAATTTGGGAAGATAATGGCCTACATGATCACATTTTTGTTTTTAATTATTCATATACAGGAATTCAAAAAATTACGGCAATCTTGTACCTTGTAAATAATGGTTCTCTCTGAACGGTATGATTGCAAAATATTTTATCTCCCCCCTTTTAAAAAAATAGTATGGGGAACTTGAAGTAAATTTTCACAATGAAAGTAAAATTAAAATAATAATGTTTGTCAGTCTACAAATTGAGTGAATAAAACTAGAAACTAAAAAATTTTAAAAGAGACAATTCAGAAGCAGATTAACTGAATTGAACCCAAATAGTATGATAGTCATATGAATGTGAAACAAGAAAAAGTCTTACAAATGAATTATAGTTTGATTGTCACAGTTACAAGATATAAACAAAAGGTTTATAATAACAAATTGGATAAACAACAAGTGGTTTAAACATAAGGCTTACTTATTCTTTGTGGGCAACAGGCCTCTGTCTCAAATCTCACTCATAAAGTAATTGTTTAATCCAAAGTGTAAATCCAACAGATAACAATCAGGTCCTGTAGGAATGATGATTCTAAAAGCTCTAAAAGCTATCACACTGTGATAAACTGTCATTTACATTCAAAACAGATGGTTGAAAAGGACCAAAAAGAAAATATACAATGGAAAAGTAGAAAATGATTAGATCGCATGTTGAAAACATTTTTGCATGAGAAACAGATTATCTAAACCATGATTTATTCAATATAAAACAACAAAATCAAACCCTCTAAGTAAATACCTGCTTGGCATCTCACCCCTTCTAACCTGTTTTATACCAAAGAACTTCAATCACAAGATGGGGTTGGCTGTATTTCAGAAATGCTTTTCAACAGTACAAAATCTTTTTTTGGAAACGAGGATTAGCTTAACACAAATATGGGTATGTAAAAGTAGGCACTGAGTTATGCAATATTTATTCAAGTGAAATTCTTCCAATATTTTCTGAAAGAGAAGTGCTTTTCAATAATGCCATTCTGTAGAGCAACATATTAGAGGAAGTGCTTATGCTTATTCATCTTTTTTAATAATGTGTGTTCTTCAGAATAAAAAGGTGTAAAAGTATGAGAGTAAGATAAATCTCAGATTTTCTATGTACCTAATATTTACTTATTTCAATAGTTTATTTAGAAATAAGTAATTTTTATTTATTCATTTTTATATGAAGGATTTCTCCAGTATATTTTTCCCATTCTTTTAAATCCAGGGGAAACTCACTTTATTTGGATCTACAAACTTCTAACTTCTACATTTCACTCACAACAAGTTTTTTGTATATGCAGACTGAACTATCTCTATTTACATCATCTGTATAATAAGCACCTACATTATTTTCTCCATCTCTTCACTGTATATCATGTATTTCCATCCTGACCCTCTTTAGTCTGGTCTCTGACCTGAAGGGAGAATTGAACAGCATCTTTTCTATATTCACCAACCATTATACACAGCTCTAAATTCATCTATATCTCTGAAAGCCCCCTTTCTTTCTCCTCTTGACACCTAAAATCCGATCATTATCTGAAATTCAATCTATAACTACTGGGTATCATCTCTTCAAAAGTCTTCTTTTAGAGAACTCAGTTCACTCCTAAGATTCCAACCGCACCTGATTTTCAAATCTTTGTCCCAGCTATCTGCAGAAAATTACCATTAAGTTATGGCCTTATGTAGAACACATGATTTCTCTTTACAATTACCTTTTTTTTTTTAAAGGTTTATTTATTTATACATACAAGCTGGGGCACAGGCCAGAGGCGTGGGGTGGCGAGAGGTTTCACCAGAGACAGAGCTGGGGGCAGAACAGGCAGATCAGAAATACACTGCTGAGGGAGCAGCAGGCAAGGCAGGAGAGGTCTGCCGCACCATGTGGGATTCTCCCCGGCTGGGCCTCGAACTCGCATCGTGCGCTGCCGACAGCTCCACAGTGCAGCGCTCAACCACTGCGCCACCAGGGAGGCCCTACCTTTTTTAGATTATGGTCTTTTGATGATGGTGATGATTTTCCCTTGCCTCATGTCTGACATTGAGCCTCTCAAAACCGGGGCTAAGACTCAGGCTTACATACTAGTAGTTTATGTGGGCAGTGATCCCAAGAAGCATGAATGAGAGTCTGAGGGAGTGGGACAAAGGAGAGACAGTTCAAAGATGCCTTATTGAATTGGCTACTAGGGGTAATTGATGCCAGGTCTCATCAGGATCTTCTAATGAGTCTTATGAAATGCATCTCTGAAAATCCACATGGGAGATATGAACTCCTGTTATCACTGATTAAAGATAGTGCTACTGGCAGTAACTCTCCTGAATTTCCTGATTGCAGATGCATGAGTCTTTGCAGCTCTGCTGATATTCATTATGACATTAAGGAAACCCTAAAAAGGAGGTGGAAGGTAGGTGAATGTCTTTTCCAGTTTTACTATAAGACTCGGCACAAAGAGTACTGGCATATGATATATTTCATTATTTAGTTTGTTTTATATGTCTCTTGTCTTTCCAATGGAACTCTAAATGTCTCAGTAGCAACTACCCATTTGGTGGAGAGTATTACCAATAACTATTACCAACAGTCCAATGTTAGCCCCCCCCCATATTGATGTGAAAGTGTAACAGGGTGGTCCCCAGGAAAAAGGGCGTGTGTCCCAGGTTCCCTGTCCCATCCAAGATAGGGTTGAACTGAGCAGGATATAAGAAGCTGGAGAAGAGAGACAGGACACACACAGAGGAGACAGAACACACCGACAGAAGACAGGAGGAGATGGAAGCAGGATAGAGCCAGAAGAGGCCCAAGGCGCAGAGAGATTTGTAAAGAAGCTGCACTGGCCTGGACTGATTGAAAGAGATGCAGGTGAGAGACCCATGATTTTGGTTTTGATTTTGTTCTGTTCCTCTCAGAATTGTTTGGCTGTTTCTGCCCCTTATGTGTGGGTCCCTGCCAAAAGCTGTTCTATATTTGCGGCAGGCTTTTGAGACTTGCTTTGGGCCAATCCCGTTTGGGTGGACTTTTACCCATGAGGAGTTGGATAACATTGAGTGCTAGACTTAGATACGATATTCTTGGTCTTCTCTGTCTTTTCTAATTGTATTAAAGTTTCTTTCCACAAAAGGTCCTACATGTTTCGTATTGATGCGGCAGATGGCAGAACCTATTTAGAACAGGGCAGGTCTGGGGTTTTGGGGGTGCCCCTCTCCCTGCCCTGTAACAAAAGCACTCCCCACTCATTGTTTTTAAGATTCCTGTTTTAAATTGTTTTTTCATGGCGCTATGCTCTTCTTATTATCTGGTTTTCTTAAGAATATGACATCCCCATATGGGAAGTCTGACCAGTTTAGTAACATAGTCTCTGGCTATAGAAATAAAGCAAGCGAGGGGCCTCCCTGGTGGCGCAGCGGTTAAGCGCTGCGCTGTGGAGCTGTCGGCAGCAGCGATGGGAGTTCGACGCCCGGCCAGGGAGAGTCCCACATGGCGCGGCAGACCTCTCCTGCCTCACCCGCTGCTTCCCTCAGCAGTGTATTTCTGATCTGCCTGTTCTGCTCCCCGCTCTGTCTCTGGTGAAGCCCTCTCGCCGCCCCACGCCTCTGGCCTGTACCCCAGCTTGTATAAATAAATAAATCTTTAAAAAAAAAAAAGAAATAAAGCAAGCGAGCACATTATCTGAAGTTGTAACACTACTCAATAGCTCTCACAACCCAGTTAACTAACCTAAATTTACAGACTGTGTTTTTTTATTTTTTTTTTTAAATAAAGACTGGCTAAGTAGTAGCAAGAAGGCTATGTAGTAACAATTTTTTTTTAAGATTTATTTTCTTTATTTATGTATATGTTGGGGGGAAAAAGGACGTCTACAACAAACTCCACAGAAAGGTTTATGAACTCCACCTCAGACCAAAGAGATCCAAGACACTAAGGGCTACTAATCCCTTAATTCAATCATCATCCCGAAGAGAGGATTACTAGGAACTGAGGGGTGGAGTTAAGCAGACAGGTTGGCTATATAACCAGAGTTTTGGACCTTGGGGGTCTCTTGGCTTCTCGCCAGGCTACAGCATGCTATTGGGGGTTTCCAGCTCTTCGGATCTGGTAGGATGAATTTGGAGATTTATCTCTCTCTCTTTTTCTCTTTTGTCCCTGAGTTATTCATTTTTGTATTTCCCTTCCTTTTTGTAAATAAATCTTTTATTAACCTTTTTGTGAGTGTCTGCAATTGTTCTTATTATAAGTTCTTTTTAAGTGCACTGGTGAGAACCCACAGTCAGGCACCCCATTGTATATCGGGGTTGTCCTGTAACATATACAAGAACTGGAATATAGGCCAGAGGTGTGGGGGAGTGAAAAGATTCACCAGAGACAGAGTGGGGAGCACAGCAGGCATAGCTACTGAAATACACTGCTGAAGGGAGCAGTGAAAAAGGAGAGTTCTACTGTGCCTTGTATGTTAGTTCCCTGGCTGGGGATCAAACTCATGGAGCAGTGGCTGGTCATAGCTTGACAGTGCTGAGACTTTAACCCCTGTGCTACCTGGAAGACCCTATCAACTATGCTTTGAAATCTTTTACCCCAGAATCAAGAAGTATTCTAGGAATTTAAGGTAGATTTTCATTACATCTATTTATTACATCTTAGAATTTAGAAAAAGGTTTTTTTTTTTTTTTTTGCATTTTCTTCTCTAATTGTTCTATGAAGATGGGCTGGAAGACTATCAATATTGTACTAAGTTATGATGTTATTCAAACTATGTTTGCACACCAAAAGTGCTTACTTATAGAATGTTTCTAAAATTGAGAAGAGAGAAAATAAGTTCACATTCTTTATCCTTTTGGTACAATATAATATCCACAAATTTTATCAAGTTCTTTACCTTATTACCAGTGTTTTTCATATGCTGAAGATTAAGTTAACAGAATACCTCCCTAAAGGAAATATGAGGCATTCTTTTGACCTTAAATAAATATTCTTAACATGTTTAAAGAGGAAAAGTGTGAATGTGACTAATGTAATCATAATGTGAAAAATGTCCTCATTCACTTAAATATTCTTTGAGTTCACTATAGAAAAGAAAGCACTAAGATCTTGTTCATCACCTTTACGCATGAGTTCCTATTTGTCTACTCCCTCTAAAACAAATAAACAAAAAACTTAGAAACATAAAAACACCAATTCAAAGATAAACACAGTTAACCTCTGATAGATGTCTCTATTGTTTCCTTGGTAGAGTCCTCTTAAATATCTCCATGGAAACAAACTGGAGGTTAAAAATAGTGAAAATACTCTATTCAAGTAGACTTCTCAGTTTCCGGTATTGAAATTGTCTTACCTTTATGCTAACATCTAACACATATTATGTGCTAATATCACATATTTAGGGGGAGACAGTTACTGAGTTTCATTAAAATCAAACTAAAACAAAACCATTGCTAAATTCAGTTCCTCCACAACTGGGAGGTACTGGGTGCCCTGCCCCACCCTAAGGAAGGGTGGAGCTGAGTAGGGAGGAGAAGCTAGAAACCAGGAGAAAGAAAAAAGAGGGTCACGAACACCTGGAGGAAGCAAATGGAGCAGAGAGATATGTGAAGAAAAAACCAAGCTTGCTTCTTGGCTTTGAACTTGTACCAGGGGCTCAGGGAACATGAAAGGAGACACTCAAGGGAGACATGGGTGAGAGACCCTTGGGGAGGCTAACAGTGGCAATCTTTATCTTGACTTGGGTTTTAATTTTGTTCATTTTCTTTTAGACTTGCCTGGTCCCTTCTGCCCCTTTCCTATAGGTCCCCACTAGACGGTACTTTAGGCTTGAGGCAAACTTTAGGGCCTTAGCAGTCCTGCTTTGGGCCAGTCCTGTATGGCTAACATTTATCCATGAAGGGATGGATCATTTTGGGTGTTTAATTGGAAACTATTTAAACTAATTTTTTTCTCTTCTGTTTTCTTTATTGCACACTAATTGTATTAACGTTTCTTTCCACTGACGGTCTGAAGCAATAGTGTATGCTTTGTCTTAATGTGACGTATGGCAGAACCCTTTTATTAGAGTGGACAGGTTTGGAAATCCTGGGGTACCTCTCCCCTACCCTGTACTTCTTGCAGAAAATGTTTCCCAGTAGTTATTTCTAATCTGGATATGAACAATCAGAATGTTTCAATATAGAATATTTTCCCTTTTATCTGTAATATTAAAAGTAGTTGTAGTAGTACCAGAAGGGAGATTTTTTTTTAAGATTATATTTTAAATTGTGCATACAAGCTGGGGTGCAGGCCAGAGGTGTGGGGCAGTGAGAGAGTTCACCAGGGACAGAGTGGGGAGCAGAACAGGCAGATCAACCGAAATATACTGGTGAGGGGAGCAGCGGCCAAGGCAGGAGCTAGTCTGCCTTGCCAAGAAGTGAGAGTCTAATAAATCTATGGGGAAGAGTGTCTCTCTTCTCCCCATCATTTGTCTGCTGAGGACTTCGAACAAGTATTTCCAAAATTCTTCAAAGTGTGGAGATGGTATCCATGTTTGTAAAACTAAGTTCTTTTAGCCCTCAAAGAAATTAAACCAGCTTTTATGTTGTCAATATTTTTAATATTGACATATATCGTTTTAATATTCAATCAAGTTTTACTATAAAAGTAGAAAGTAGACCTTTTGATTTGAGAGATAAAGAACTAATACTTCTAACATGAGAAGCATAAGGAGAAATAGCAGAAGGAGAAATGAGTAAGGCAGAGAAGCAGGTTTGAAGATACGGAGAATCAAAGGTACAATGCAGCCACTTTATGCCTGTGATAACAGATCTCAACCTTGGACTTGAGTACATGGCACTGGTTTGTTAACTGAACTTCTATCTTGGTACTGGTTTTCATTCTGCTTCAATAGCCCCAAGAGAAGTAAGAATCCTGCTTAGCTTGTACCAATCTCCCTAATTAGGGCTTGGCATCACTTCTAGAATGGCAGGTATATCGGAAAGACCATTGTTTAGAGACAGGCCATTCAGGTGTTATTTCTGGCCTGCCTTCCAAGATCAGCTAGCCACTTGCCTTACCTACTGCAGATTGAAGTCCTTTTATATGGAACCCATCAAATGACCCATCATTAGTCATTCAGAAGTCTGGCCACTTCTGACTTCTTTGCCTGGTGATGATTAGCTTTGTCCCAGTGAGTCCTGAGAGGGCCAAGATATTCAGGTAAAAAGACAGGTTTTCAAACTATTCATCTGCTAGTTGTAGAAAATAAGGTGCTATCAGATAAATAGTCAATAGCATAACATAAGAAACTGGGAATAATCATCAGAACCCTTGAAGTCCCATCAGGCAGGAAAAATATTAATTAGCTTCAATCACTAATTAACTGTAGTTTAAAAAAAGAGCCTTCTCATTTTAAGCAATGTATTTCAAAAGTTGACAAAAATTACTTTTTCAAAATAGGCTTTAATATAATGAAATATTAACTTAAGAATTAAGTTATTTAAATTATATACAAACACTGGGATAATGCAAGCTAGCTGCCCCCCTAACCCCTCAATTATCATGGTAACTTCGGAAAAATTAATGCTTTCTACCCTGAATTTCCAAGTAAATAAGGTATTAGACCTGAACTATCATCTTTTTATTGTAAATGATGTTCTGATTTGGAACGGCAATATCCTAAATGACATTCTGAAGTTCATTTTGTTCTTAGGAGATAGAGAGAAGTTAAGAAAAAGGTCTTCTTGAATCCCTTGTACTGTAATAGATGCCAATAAAACAGGAATTAATTCGATACCAGCAAAGACAAAAACATATCTAAAGTTGACTCTATTCTGACACTTCATGGTGATAATTCTAATTTTCTAGTATGAAAAGACTTTATTAAATGAGAAAATAACTGGTTTTAAAAGAAGTAATGATTGATTTAATTGTAAATACTGGAATTATTTATTAAAAGTTATATTTTTTCCCAAGGCTACCAAACAGTTCTTATGCATTTTGTTAGGACATTTGATCAACTAAGTTGATGATCTAATTTTATTCAAATCTGTCAATCAATGAGGGATTCTTACCTGTAAAATTTACTCTCCCTGGTGGTTCAACAATTTTTAAACTTACTAGCCTTCAGAAAATGACATTAAACATTTTATTCTCGGTAACTCTGAATACAAAATGGAATAATGCTTCCATGTCAAACTGTAAAGTGTAATCCCCATAGAAAGGGGAGGTTCCAGGTTCCCTGCCCCACCTATGGAAGGGTGGAGCTGAGCATCAAGGAAAAGCTGAAAAGAGCCCACAGAAGAGATGAAAGGAGAGAAGACTAAGAGGAGACCTGAAGAAGGCAAATGGAGCAGAGAGATACGTGAAGAAAAAACGACCCTTGCTTTTGGGCCTTGACTCATATCAGGGACTTGGGGGGCATGGAAGGAGATACTTGAATGAGACAGACTCATGAGAAACCCGTGGGCTATATAATCTTTGTCTTTTCTCTATTGCACATTAATTGTATTAAAATTCTTTTTTTCTAGATGAAGGTTTTATGTGGTGGATGGCAGAACCCATTTAGGACAGGCAGGTTTGGGGGTTCCAGGAGGTCCCTCATTCTGCTCACTAACAAAATGACCAAAAGAAATGTTTTTAAGTACATTTTCATAAACAAGATACAATATATTTTTAGAAACTAGTAAAAATTATATTGATATATTTATATAAATTATTCAATATCATCATAAATAAAACAATGACAAAATAGCAATTGTATGAATAAGCATGTTGATACTCCATTGCACTTGTACAGATAAAAACTAAGATATTTTTGTTATGAGCAATGCTTTTCCAAGCATAGTAAATTAAATATTATTTGGTGAATTTAGGCCAAAGATAACAGAAACAACTTATATTTCAAGCCAATTGGAGGACATAGTTACACAGCTTCTATAAGCATTATAACCTAATATCTAAATCTTATGACCTATCCTAAACTTATTTGGATTTTGATCATTCTAGCAATAGAGACCTCTTGTGAAAGTCCAGGACAGCATCAAATGGCAAAAAAAAGAAAAAGATGATATCCATTGAAAAGATACTTTATTTGTCCTCCTCTATGGAGTGATCTGCAAACCCATCAATTTATAAACAAATGATGACATGAGAAAATTGCAAAAGCAAAGACATCACTTTTCCTCATAGGGGCAAGAAACCAAATGAAGGGAAGAGGACAGAGGTAAAAAAACATACAAAAAAAACACTCACCTTGAATGACATCCTAGAGCATCCATGGAAAAGTAGGAAGAAGTTAGGAATGGTAGGGAAAAAAATCTAACATTTTTTGAGTCACCCAAATTATTTAGGATAACTACAATGAATTATAAAGTAGGTTTAACAATCAGGAAGAAATTTATTTGGAAAAATTAGGTTGTGAATTTAACTGAATATGAGCAAAAAGTGATGAATCAACAATTAACTACTTACTGTCACATGTCTCACATAGACATATATCCGAGAAATGCATCATTCAGTGATTTCAACCTTATGCGATTGTCACTGAGTATAATTAGATAAATCTAGATGGTATAACCTAGCACACACCTAGGAGCCTTAGCATTACATGGAGCCTGTTGGGACCACTGCCCTATGTTCAGTTTGCCATTGACCAAAGCATCATTAAGCAACACATGAATATATACAGGAAATGCTGACCCAGCAATTAATCAACTGATTAAGTGATATGTAAAAAAATATATAGCTATTTGATATATTAAATGGCTCACTGTTACAAATAAAAATCACCAAATGTCCCATCTGCTAGTGGTGTCAACACAGGAAGACTAATTTTCAGTTATCAATAATACAAGCAAATATTTTTGGAATGCTGTGCTGACCTCTATATTTACATCAGTTATTCTCACAGCAACCTATAGGAACCTACTCATTCACCCAGAGTTGGTATAAAGATTATTATGCACGAAAGACATTTGAGATTTAACAGATGTAGGGAGAAGTCTCCAGAACTTCTCTTATCCAACCAAATGCAGAAACTTCTGGGAGAGAAGATGCCATACATAACTTCTCCTGGGGAGTTTTACTGACCAGAAAGAATAGAGAGGAGACCACCTGTACCTTTGCCAACAAACAGTATCATAAATTTTCTCTCTCTAATTTGCTCCCCTAGAAACTCATTTGTTCTTCACATAGAAGCTTTGTATTCCCCTCCTTCTTCCTTACTAAGTTAGGTCTACAGATCCCTGTTTTCAGGTTTGGAAAGCCACATTTATTTTCTGAGTGCTCCTCCCTACATAGGTGAATAAAGCCTGTCTTTTTCTTACTAAGCTGACTTTCACAGGTTTAATTAGAATGTTCTCAATCACAGAACACAAGAAGGTAAGGGAGAAGTTTTTCCTTCCACAACCCTATGACGTAAATAATTTCAACTTCACTGAAAACACAAGAAAACGTAAGACTCATAAAAGTTTGGAAACTTGGGCCTTGTGGCTCAAGGGGTTAAGTCTCAGCACTATGAAGCTATCTGCAGCATGGATTCAATCCCTGACCAGGGAGCTGACCCACATGGCACAGCAGACCTCTTCTGTTTCTCCCACTGCTCCCCTCAGCAGTGTATTTCAGAAATCCACCTGTTCTGCTCCCCACTCTGTCTCTGGTGAATCCTCTTACTCCCCCCCTCCCCCACCTCTGGCCTACACCCCCGCTCCTGTATTAATAAATAAAATAAATCTTAAAAAAAAAAAGTTTGGAAACTTGCACATATTCACTGAGCCAGAAGAGTTAAAATTCAAATACAAGGCTATATTTTCCCTAGGAATATATTCTAGTATTAGTTCATTAAATTGTTCCATATTGGGTCTAGATATTCTACCATCCTGTGCAAACTGCAAAATCTTAAAAGCAATCTATCAGTGTCTTAATTCTGAATGTTCTGGTATTTAAGAGGAGGGACATTATTTGGGTGATTGCAAGGTTTACAAAAATATTTGGTAAAAGCAAAGAGAAATGAAGCAGTTAACTTTATTTCACTTCCTTTATAGACTGGTTTGTAATATTGGTATGTTTAATTCATTGGGAAAATGCTTTCATAGAGTTGGAAAACTGACCTGAGGTGGGAGAAACCATTATAAATAAAATTTACATTTGTCACATTGAACATACAATACACAGGATGTAGATTAGCCAAAGATCAATGCCTGTGAATCCCCTAGAAATGCACCAATTTTGCACAGTTGTAGAAACCATCCTAGAACAGCCATTACTTATAAGCATGGAGGAAGGCAGTCAGCCAGGAAAATCAACTGCAACTTAGAGGATAAGGGTTACAGGTGGTATGGTCTGGTGATGGGGTGTAAAGGAAGTGGGATAAGATGCAAAGGCAGAAAGAAAGACCCTGTGATAGACACAGGAAAGTAAACAACCCCCAAAAGCACTGAAATAGGTAACACAAAGTTTACTATGGTACAAGAAGCCAGGATAAGTATTACTATCTCCCTTCAATGAAAATAACCGCAATGCACTAATGATGGAGGAATTATAACTTAAAATACTGTTAGGACCAGGCCCACACAAGGAGGTGGAGGTAGAGGGAATTAGCACAATGATAACCAAAAATCCCTAGGCGCCAGCACCTAAGTTACAAAGCATAAGATCAAGGAGGTATCAGACTGCTGAGCATAAGATGAAGATAGGGAGACTAAGCCCACTGCAGAATCTCTGGTTCCGTTCAAATACTACATAGATATTCAAAATTAACAGCAAACAATCCACTCCGGGACAGACTAAGCCCTTCCGGACTGAGTCGGTGCAGTCTCTGCAATGACTTTGGGCAGCCATCTTTCTGCCCACCTGTCCCTCTGCAGGTGCTTCTTTTCACCAACTCTGTCCCTCCTGAGGGCAGTGGCCTTCCTGCCTGCCCGTGACGTGTACCATGCCGGGACTTCACTGACCTCCCTCAGCAGAGGCAGCTCTCCTCAGGGCTTCCTGCCTGCCTGCAACCAAGCAGGCCTCTCTTAGCAAACTGTCCCTTTCGGGGCAGCTCTTCTGCCCACTTGTCTCTATGCAAGGGTCCTTTACCTCCCTGCCCCTTTCCCTAATAAACCTGTTTGTTTTTTTTTTTAAGTATATCTAACATCTCTGTCTTGTGGAGAAACTTGCTGTATGCCACTGAAGGGGAGCTGTGGTGAAACCTTTCCCAGAGTGAACCCAAGGACCCCGCTCTCAAAACCCATCAACTCCAAAAACGACATCACTAACATAGATTTCCAAGACACATTTAAGGAAAAAAATCAAGTTATAGAATAATACATATATTATGAAAGTATGTTTGTGTACCATATGAAACTTCTTGTCTTTAAAAAATTCATAAAGCAGCATATATTTCCTAAGGGTACATATGAATGTCTATATGTATTTAAATGCACCGTAAAAAGACTGATAGTGTGGAAATACAGACCCCCCAAATGAGAACAATTATAGGTTATTTATTCATTACTTGGTGTGGCGAGGGAGTCAGCCACCATGTCTTATGTTTGGTAGACTAAGACAGTCAAGACAGTGGCGAAAAGAGATGTTATAATGAGAAAAAGAGATGTTATGATGGGAAAAAAGAGAAGGCTTCAGGTATGCTGTGATTGTAAATTGCTGGCACAGGAAGCAGAGGTGGGCTAACTAGGATCAAAGTGATGGAGGAGACAGAACTTAAAAAAAAAAAAAAGGAATCACAAGACTAGAACCTGATTCACACAAGGAAGTGAGGTGGAAGTGTAAGAGGGTGTTCCTCAGGAAAGGGAGTGTCCTAGGTTCCCTGCCCCACCCACAGGAGGGTGAAGCTGAGCAGGAGAGATAAGAAGTTAGAGGAGAAGAGAAAACAGAAGGAAGAAGGAAGCAGGATGGAGAGCCAGAAGAGGCACAAGGAGCAGAGAGACTTGTAAAGAAGCTGCACTGGCCTGGACTGATTGAAACAGATGTGGGGGAGAGATCCGTGGGGAGGTTGACTATGGCAACATTGATCTTGGTTTTGATTTTGCTCTTTTCCTTACAGACTCGTCTGACTGTTTCTGACCCTTTTCTATGGGTCTCTGCCGAAAGGTGTTTTAGAACCTTGCTTTTGAACCTTGCTCTGGATCAATCCCATTTGGGTGGGCTTTTGCTCACGAGGTGATGGGTAACTTTTGGGGGCTTATAGTTCAGAAACTATATTCTTTGTCTTTTCTGTATTAGTACACTAATTGTATTAAAGTTTTTTTCCACTTAAGGTCTTATATGTTTTGTTCTGATGCAGCGATGGCAGAAGCTATTTCAAGTGGGCAGGTTTGGGGGTTCTGGGAGTGTGCCCCTCTCCCTGCCCTGTAACAGATTGAATCAGCATGACCATTAACCCAGTGATAACCAAAAGTCCTAGTAGCCAGTGTCTAAAGCTGAGCAAAAGGTGAAGATATGGAGATTGAGCCCATTGTGGAATCTCCTGTTCCCTTTCCAGTCCTGGATGATTATTCAGGATCAGCAGCAAACAAATCACTCCTGGAGGGAACAGAGCCCCGCCCAACTGAAAGAAGACTGTATCAGTGCAATGTCTGCAAGGGCTCAGGCAGCTGTCCCTCTGCCCACCTGTGCCTATGTAGGTGTCCTTTTCACCAACTCTGTCCTTCTGAGGGCAGTGGCCTTCCTGCCTGCCTATGACCTGTGACCTTGCCAGGTCTTCTCTTCACTGACCTCCCTCAGCAGAGGCAGCTCTTCTCAGGGCTGCCCACCTGCCTACAACCATGCAGGCCTCTCTCAGCAAACCTGGGTTCGGGGCAGCTCTTCCTGCCCGCTTGTATCTATGCAAGCGTCCCTTATTCTTCTGTCCCTTTCCCTAATAAACCTGTCCTTTACACATAATTAACGTCTCTGTCTCTTGGAGAAACTTGCCACGTGTCGCTAAAAGGGAAGCTCTGGTGAAGCTTTCCCAGAGTGAACACAAGGACCCCACTTTCAAATCCATCAACCCCCAAAAAGACATCAGAAGCATCTTATGTGACTGGCTTGGGAAGCATGTATGACTCTCTGGTTGGTCCGAACTTTAAAACTGACAGTCACTGACCAAACTCTGAGATTTCTGGAGCAGTGGTTGTACAGTTTGTGGTTTGGTTTAGCAGTCTGGTTGCTAGAGACTTGTATCAGAATTCCATTGACATATTGATCTGACCCTGGTTATTTGTATATTCAACTTCTCAGTGTGCACCAAACTGATATTAGAGATTGCCAGTGAGCAGGAGAGGAGAGGTATGATCCTCAAAGGCTGAATTTCTTACCTGCAGTGTTCTATATTTTTTAAAGTATTATTTTTTCAGGTTCACTTTCATCATTTTTTTAAATTCTCCACAAAACGGCAGGGTGATAGCAGCTGTCATTTCTAATCACTTATAAGGCTGAAAAATAAGCCCTATTCTTATTTTACAGTTGAGGAAACTGAGCATCAAGAAATTAACCTGCCTAAAGCCACATAGTTGATAAATTAAAGAATTTAATTCTAGGTACATCTAATCTTAAAAATTACTTTTCTCTTTGCCAGGCAGTTGCTTACAAAAGCATAGTTATTCTAACATTAAAAAAGGATCATTTGTACCACATACAAAGATTAAGCATAAGACACATGAGATTTGCATAATATTAGCATCTATTAGCATTATCAGTACAATATTAGAATCTATTTACCAATATAATATTAGAATTCAGAAATGGTTGCTGCCCTTTTTAAATTGAATTTATAAAACTATCATATAACAATCCTGGATGAATTATTACAAATCTGAGTCTTTATACTGTCAGAAAGGTAGCTTAGGCTTTTGAAAGAGAGCATTTAAAATGCAGTTATAACTGAGAAAATGGGAGAATAGGAAACCTTTATGCATTACTTAGAGAATTCCTTTCAGAGCACAATCTATCACCTATGTTGCTGAAGAAATGGTATGTGCCAATTTCTCTTCTAGAAGATGCTAATGAAGCAATTTCCTGTGGGTTTTAAGCAGGATGTGAGCCAGTTGAGTTTTTTCATATGCTAAAATAGCTAACCTAGGTGATTATTTTGTTGATCAAGAGTTTATAAAGGAATTATATTTACCTCTGCCTTAAGAAGTGCAAGCCAATACTTGAAGGGCTGAATTCTTTCCTTTTTAAAAAGTCTTTACTTGGAATTACAGGTTTTGATGGCCTGTGAATTTAAAAGAAAAAAGTAATTTTTACATTAAGTAATTATACAGCTCACATGAATATATTAAATGCTCTGAATATTATCTCAGTGATGTATACAATAATCTGGTGGTTCTCAATATTTAAGTAGCATTTAAAATCATCTGGAGAGTTAAAAAAAATATTATCAATGCTTTCCCTCACTCCCACGCCCACCTAGAAATTCTTGATTTTACTGATGCACAGTCTCTACATCCAGTATTTTTAAAAAGCTCACCAGGTGATTAGTCTAACCTGCAGACTGGGTTGAAAAGTACCGGTATAGACCAAGATGATTAAAATGAAAAGGATTTCATGAAGCAGCTGTTCATTTTGTTTGTTAGCATCTTCCTTTGGGAATCACTGTCTCCATTGCTATGAGGCCCTTGCCAGTCTCACTTTTCCAGTTAGATTTAATTCAGAGTAACCCAGAGTATGGTGGAAACCTCCTAGAGAAGTTTCTGACAGTTAATGGAAATTGTAGGGAATAAAATGTTCCTTCACTCCCTATTTCAGGTTCAATAGCTGGGGTCCTGCAGATTAGACTCACAAAGGACAAATTAACAAGAGAAAAACAAAGAGAAGTTTATTAATGAGTGTGTGCAGGAAAAACTCACTGAATAATTCAAAGGGGTTGTTAGAAGTCGGGCCTATATAGCATCTTAACATATTATAAAGTGGCTGGACAATAGAAAATGATTTTAGGTTTCCAGGGGTAACAAACTGTGGGAAGGCAAATACATAGGGGACACAAAGGAAGATAAGGGTTAATTAGTAGAGTTTACTACATAGATTCCTCTGGCAACACCTCTGGGATGGTAAGAGTCTAGAGTTATTTTCTATAATTAAGAATTGTTCTGCCCTTCCTGGTTCAGAGGAGAGGCCAGAGAGTTTTTCTTGTATCTGTTTTTTCTCATTTGCCTTCAATCAAGATAATCCATATGCCAAAATGGCATATATTAGGGTGCTGACAGAGTTTTCTATATGAAAGAATCGTACATCTTTATAGTTAAGCTCAAGTCAATGGTACTTTTTATTGGTAGTTTAAATAGTATCATTTGAGAAAATTTTCTTTTCCTACCTGAATTTTACCTGTATTTAAAAATGTAAGTAATCTGGAGCTTCCCTGGTGGTGTAGGGGTTAAAGGGCTATCAAGCAGTCTCCAGCCACTGTGGCAGGAGTTTGATCCCCATCCAGGGAGCTAACCCACAAGCCACAGCAGACCTCTCCTGTCCCCCCAGCTGCTTCCCTTAGCAATGTATTTCAGAAATCCACCTGTTCAGCTCCCCACTCTGTCTCTGGTGAATCCTCTCACCCCCGAACCCCTGCCCTACACCTGATTTATGAAAGAACGTGTTAATTCTAAAACTACATCTATAAATATTCCTGAGTTGTCTGTAATCATATTCATCCTGACCACAATGATAGTTTTCTTTTTTATACTTTCATTTTCTATATTTTATTCATTCAAATGAATGCATTTATTTACTGTACTGGTTAGCCCTCCTAATACAATAATACAATGTTGATCACTTATAATCAAGGAAATGCAAATCAAAACCACTATGAGATACCACCTCACACCTGTGAGGATGGCACACATTAAAAATGCAGGCAATAACAAATGCTGGAAAGGATGTGGAGAAAAAGGAACTCTTCTACACTGCTGGTGGGAATGTGAACTGGTCCAACCACTATGGAAGGCTGTATGGCGATTCCTCAGACT
>PVIJ01020753.1:0-14346 GCA_004024925.1 Scalopus aquaticus | reverse complement strand
AAGCTCTTCTGCCCATTTTTTGATTGGGTTATTGGCTTTGTTTTTGTTGAGTTGTGTGAGTTCCTTGTAAATTTTTGTTATCAGTCCTTTATCAGATGTATTGTGTGCAAAAATCTTTCCCCAGTTGGTAGGGTGTCTGTTAGTTTTGGTTAATGTCTCTTTCGCTGTACAGAAGCCTTTTATTTTGATGTAATCCCATCTGTTTATCTTGTCTTGCACTTCCTTCGCTTTGAGGGATGTGTCTTTCAAGATTTTGCTGAGATGTGTGTCGTGTAGTTTTGCCTATATTTTCTTCTATACATTTTATGGTTTTGGGTCTTACATCCAGGTCTTTTATCCATTTTGAGTTGACTTTTGTGCAGGGTGTGAGGTAGTAGTCTAGCTTCATTTTTTTGCATGTGGCTGTCCAGTTTTCCTATCTGTTCAGTTTTTCTTCATCCAGACTCATTCTTGGTAAACTGTATTGTTCTAAAAATGTATTAATTTCTTCAAGTTTATCAAACTTGTTGGCATATAACGAAATGAGATAAACCCAGAAACAAAAGGAGTGCAGGACACACAGATATAGAAAGGATTTATTTAAATAGAAAAGGGAGAGCTGAAAAAGAAAGAGAATTTATAGGCCTCTGTAGCCAGACATAGTTTGTCCTACCCACAGATGTTATCAGCTGAACAAGACCAGGGTGCTATCTAAAACCAGACAGTAAAGAGAAAGTCAAACAAGTGTTCAGTCTTTTGAGATCAACATAGCCCCTCAGCTCTGTCTCTTGTTCTGAGTCGCCCCTCACCCTCCTTGTTCAAAATGTCAGATTCATGATATGTTGGAATTTGTAACGTTCAGCACATGAAATCTCAGTGATGCAGAGATGTGGGTGGACTCCAGAAAGCTTTAGTATAATTGTCTCCCACTGTCTCTAATAATAGATGTTTACAGTAGTTCCTTGTGACCTTTTGTATTTCTGTGGTATCTGTAGTAATTTTTCCTCTTCATTTCTAATTTTATTAAAGTTTTCTCTCTTCTTTGTGAATTTAACCTAAAGGTCTACAGATTTTTATCTTCCTAAGAACCCACCCTTAGTTTCATTGATTTCTGTGTAGCCTTAACGTTTTCTGTATTATTTCTGCTCTAATTCTTAGTAATTTCCTTTCAATATGTTCTCCCCCCCCCCACCAAGTTGTTTAGGTATCAGATTAAATTGTTTTGAGATTTTTTTTGTTTCTTGATCTGTGCTTATATTGCAGTTACCTTCATTCTTAGTACCTCTTTAGCTGTATTGCATAGATTCTGATAATTTATATCTTCATTTTCATTTGTCTCCAAGTATGCTTTAATTTCCTGTTTGACCCAGTGAATTTGGAATAGTACGTTGTTTAATCTCCATGTATTTCAGAAAAATTACACTGATCTCTCTGCCATTAGCAACACAGCTATGTTGTGGTAAAGTTTGTTCTGGCAAGTCCTTGAATGGCCTTTCTTTTTGTATTAGATAGTTACTTGCTGCCTTATGTTCTTAGTAGGCCCATAAATGGACATCACGACAGTCACATTTTCACATTTAGAAATCATGGCTTATAGAAACACACACCCACACACATGAATATAACTTCTTATAATAATATTGTTTTGTTTCCTTTATTGAAGTTTTGCAGGGTTTCCATTGGCTGTATAAAATTCTCAATGGTATCCCTTACTCAGGACATTTTCCCTCTATTTGTCCCAAATTCTTTATAATGTGCTTACTTGTTAGAATAATGCATAAAACTTACATCTGATAAGTGTTATAGTAATAAAGTTGTCAATGTCTGACAGTAAATGGACCCATCTAGAATTGTGCAGTGTCTAGCAGACAAAATATAAGCTGTTAATAGCTTCATAATTTTCATTATGGATTATTCTATTCCAGGTTTTCCTAGGACCTCTATGTTCATGGCTAGTAAGATGAAAGGGGGAGAATATAGGTAGAATGGACAGATATATATTTTATTCTTATACAAATCGAAACACATATTGACCAGTCGAACAAGTCAATGTTTATTGCACTCCTATTTTAAGCCATTCTCTCGCAATTTGACTATTGTGAAAAAAGTATTCGATGTCAGTGAAGTTATAGAATGTAAGTAGAGAGGCAAGACAAAAATGCATGAAACTATGTTAGAGGGAGTTGCTAAAACATCCCACTGCATTGTGACTTAAAATATAGAAAGCATTAGAATGTTGGAAAGATACGGCCATATGGAAAAGACAAGGAATCTTGAGTTCCTGCTGTATTGACATATATCAAAAGACAATAGCTATGTGGCAAAAAACTTAAGATTGACCCAAGATAGAGCCCTTGGTAGACCAGCCTTACCATATCGTATTAATATACAATTTTTTTTATTTATGTATTTATTTTTATTGTTATTTTTATTTATGTCTTTACATTACTGTGTATTCCCCGTAGGTTTCCCACCACCAATTCACCCGTGAACCATCACCACAGTCCATACATACAGACATACAAGCAATTTTAGATTCCTAGGAACCCTCCCCATAGATAACTATGGTTAATGGACACCATCAGCTTGTCCCCATGCTGTACATCTGTCCCTAAGTGTTTAGCTCCTGAGTATTTGATATAAACAGCCTTACTACACTGCAGTGCCATGTTTACATGTTGCCTTGGAATTTTCTCCTCCTCCATCTCCTGCTTCTGCTAGTCTCCTGAGTGCCTTGTATAGTATATGGATGTTGAAGATGTTCAGTAACTGAGGCCTATGGTCATGATGCCCTATTGGATCCTGAATTATAAACCAGTCTCATCCATGGAATCTGGAGCAGAGCTGAAAACTTGGCTGTCACTTTACAGTCTGAATGTTCTGTGTCACCTAGCTCTGTTTTATTATCTCACATGGAGGAGGCTTTGTATAAAGCAAAAGTTCTAGGAGATTCCATCCCATGATAGTGATCTGGTACCTGATTTCTGAATATACTGGAATATATTGGAATAGGAAACGTGAAAACTCAGTACTATGGGCAGGTCTTTAAGAACCTACTCTCCAGACTGAGCCTTTGCGTTCAGTGATGTTAAGGGGGACTAGGATGGTATTTTGGGTGAGCAAAAGATTCCATCATCTAAGATTCTAGAGATGGTTATCTTATCTGTGTCTAGAGGACTCACCCTAGGTGAATAGTCTTATCTTCTTTTCCCACATCCACAGGTAACCATGACAATTGTAACCACTGCGGTTTTTTTTGGTGTGTGTATGTGTGTTTTTTTTTTTTTTTTGTGTGTGTGTGTGTGTGTGTGTTTGTTCCAGACTTGCTAGAATCCATAGAATCATATAGCTGAAAAAGACCTTTGGTTTATTTGGACATTTTCTTGCATTGAATCCTTTACTTCTTTTTCATAGTGCTAAGGAAAAAAAGCTTTTCTTCAATTGTAGATTTATTTGTACAACAGTCACCCTTCCCTCTCCCTCCATTATTAATCTCCTTTGTCCCTCGGGCAAAACCATATTTCAAGTTACTTATGTTGAATAAGAAATCTTAACTTTCCAAAATGCAGAGGAAATGTTTTAACCTTGATCTTGATGTAAAAAGCCAGATATTTTTGGTTGTTGCTAAGTAGTCTGTTATAATTAAATGTAGGTAAGTAGGTTTAGGTCAGGATTTTTGGTTTTGCCTTTAAACTTTGTTCTCTACTCTTTTTCCTTAATTATCATTCAGATGTTATTTTTTAAGTGTGTTTTGAGTGGTGGAGTACTAACCAGGTCTTTGATAATCTTCCAGAACCTGATGCTCAAGTGCTTCTGAGCTGTTGTGGATGTCCCTGGCTCTCTTGACTACCCTTCTGAGTAGGATGTCACTGAGATCCCTCAAATGGAGCCTCCTGCTACTGTCCCTCCTCAGTTTCCTTGTGATGTGGTACCTCAGCCTACCCCACTACAATGTGATAGAACGTGTAAACTGGATGTACTTCTACGAGTATGAGCCAATTTACAGACAAGACTTCCGTTTCACACTTCGAGAGCATTCAAATTGCTCTCATCAAAACCCATTTCTTGTCATCCTGGTGACTTCACACCCCTCAGATGTGAAAGCCAGACAGGCCATTAGAGTTACTTGGGGTGAAAAAAAGTCTTGGTGGGGATATGAAGTTCTTACATTTTTCTTATTAGGCCAGGAGGCTGAAAGGGAAGACAAAGTGTTAGCATTATCCTTAGCAGATGAGCACCTTCTTTATGGTGACATAATTCGGCAAGATTTTGTAGATACATATAATAATCTGACTTTGAAAACAATTATGGCTTTCAGGTGGGTAACTGAATTTTGCCCCAATGCCAAATACATCATGAAGACAGACACTGATGTTTTCATCAATACTGGAAATTTAGTGAAGTATCTTTTAAATTTAAACCACTCAGAAAAGTTTTTCACAGGCTATCCTCTAATTGATAATTATTCCTATAGAGGATTTTACCAAAAATTCCATATTTCATACCAGGAGTATCCCTTCAAGGTGTTTCCTCCCTACTGCAGTGGGTTGGGTTATGTAATGTCCAGAGATTTGGTGCCAAGAATCTATGAAATGATGAGTCACGTAAAACCCATCAAGTTTGAAGATGTTTATGTTGGAATCTGCTTGAATTTATTGAAAGTGGACATTCATATTCCAGAAGACACAAACCTTTTCTTTTTATATAGGATCCACTTAGATGTCTGTCAACTTAGACGTGTGATTGCAGCCCATGGCTTTTCTTCCAAGGAAATTATCACATTTTGGCAGGTTATGCTAAGGAATACCACATGCCATTATTAGTTTGACATTCAACCAAAAGCCTAGTGAAGGACAGGATACTTTGTGGACAGTTTTGAAGTTAGTGCTATAAACTCTGCAGTGGAAAATGCATGGTAAAGGCACTGTGCTGGCTTATGCGGAACTGAAACTCGTAAAGAACCCATAGACTAGAGATGCTTGTGATTTACTTTTACAGAAACCAAGTCAGGCTCTTTAAAGGTAATATTCAGAGGAATTAAACCTCTTGCAAAAGAAGTGAAGGAAGTTTTGTTGATACAACTAAAAGAAACAATTTGAACATGTCATTCTGTAGGCTAGAACTTTTAAAAAAGTTTTTGTTGCAAGCTCACGATTCCATAGCAACAAAGCAATATGGAGTTCTGTTCATTGAACAATCTGATCAGTTAGGGTTTTGTGTCTTAAATGGATGACCAATTTTTAAAAATATATGGTTCTATGTAAAAAAAACATAATTAAAATAGTAATGAGCCAAATTTCATCTGTTTTTGTCATTCAAAAGGTACTTCAAGATGTTACAGTATTTCACAGTTATAATTGCTTATTTAATATTATTAGAACTTTCTGGATGTTTGAATGTTTTTGTTGTTTCAATACTGTATAAACAGAATAGTGAATCACCCTTTACATTTGAACATTTTACTGTTGTTCACTGGTGAGTTTATTATTTATAGTTCTATTAATGTAAAGTCATTGATCATTATTGTATATCATAATGTCTTGGACTTTGAGAAGAATTAAAGCAAAAAGATCTGAATTATTGTCTTGTTTTTAAAAATATAATCTCCATGATTTTAGCTGTCACTTCATCTATCTCATTTTCCCAGCAGGAATTTAGAATGTCAGGCAGTATGGAAAGGACTCTGGAAGGGAAAAATAAAAGAGAAGCCTGATGACCAGAATATTATCATAATACTTGACAGAGTACTTGAACTGGAATAAGAAGACTAAAATTTGGTACACATCATTAATCTGCTTCAAATCTTATTAGCAATCAGTTTGAAAATAAAGGAAAATGCTGCTGCTATTAATTTCACATCAAGTGGAACACCCTATATGTGGTCAAAATCAAGTCTGATTTTCTTGTCATGTAGAATCACATTTCTTCTTAGGAATGGTGATTTATCTATTGTTGGACCTGCTACTACAAGTAGATCAAAGAGCAGCATTCCTTGCCCTCACATTCCTGGAAATGTGCAGTTGCCTATCATGACTGGATAAATGATTCCTTTTTTTCTGGATTACATGATAGCAAAATATCAAATCTTTTGGTAGAAAATTAGCACTTGAAACAATGTTGTCAGATCTCATTCAAATATGTTTCTCCTATAAGAAAAACTTAATTTCAGTTAGAACTGTTAGGTGATTCTCTATAACAAGCCTGATATTTCTGCTTCTCTCGTCTGAGACGTTATCCAATTACAATAAAATCAATTAAATGAAATTTTCTAAGGATTCAGTCTACGTCCTTGCTAATCTCCATTCCTATATGAGTCACTTGAAGACTGGTAGATGATGGTTATTTTAATGGTATGATTAAATTTGATCAATTTTGCAAAGGTCTATATTGATGTTTGGAAAACTAACTCAAAGTTTTTTAGAAAGAACCCTTAAATAATTTCTCTTTAAAATAAGACAAAATAAAAGCAGAAGTAAAATGTGAGTAATTGTCATATTTCAGAAGATTGTTATCTCTCAGTTGGAGATTGAGAAAGATCTTTAAGAAGTTAAGTAATTATGAAAATCATTGAGATTTTCATATTTTTAATGACTTGTCTCAATAGTCTAAGCTTTCAGGTAGTTAAATATTAGTATTAATAAACATCAGTCAATTATGTTACTAAAATCTTGGTCTCTGATGTTTGACCATATTTTTTTATTTTCTTTTTTAAAAAAATCTATTTTTAACGTTATTTATATCTTTTACAGTTTTGTATTCCTCTTGGGTAACCCACCACCAATTCACCTGTGATCCGTCTCCGTGGTCCCTTGTGTTCTTTTCTACTCCATTTTGTGCCCTTACTCTCCCCTCTCCCACCCCCCACCATGTCTCTCTCCTATTTAGTTTCCTTATAGTCCTGTTATAAGTGAAACCATTCGATATTTTTCTCTTTCTTTCTGGCTTATTTCACTGAGTATGATCCCCTCTAATTCCATCCATGTCGCTGCAAATTGCATGTGTTTATCTCCTTTCCATGCTGAATAGTATTCCATTGTGTATATGTACCACATCTTCTTGATCCAATCATCTATTTTTGGACATCTGGGTTGCTTCCATACCTTTGCTATTGTGAACAGTGCCGCAATGAACATAGGGGTGCATGTATCCTTTTGGATTAGTGTTTTTGTTGTTTGACCATTTTTTTTAAACTCATAAAGTTTAATACTAACCTTAGGCTGATTCTTTCTTGCCATCCCTGTGGTCTTACATACACTTCCCACCTCATTCTTTTACTTTGCCCAAAAGCATTGAGTTTCTGACCCCCTGGCCCATTATCTTTTGCCAGATTGTGCTGCTAGATCTTAAATCTCTGAGATTGACAGCACTATGTGTTTGTTTGTTTTTGTTTGTTTTAACAATATTGCAACGTTACTGGTTGCTGACATTGGCTACAACCTTGCTGTATGTATGTTCTCATCTGAGGAAAAGGATGAAGGGCAGTTCTGTGGAGTGTCAAGGAGTTCTGTAGAGTGAAGGGGGAAAGGACTGGTGGAAACACAGTGGCATGTACATACTCTGATCAAAGCAAGTCCCATACAAAGCCTGGTGCCAATGGGGACTGGTGGGGAGGAAGGGGGAGATTTACTTGACAGGAAACGGTGCAACGGTGCAAGTCATATTGAGGGAGGAAGGAATGTATTATTTTACAGAATGGGGAATGAATAGCTGGACACAGTTATACAATCTGTCATACTTAGTGTGTGAACTTGAAAAGAGGCTAAGAGATCAGTGATTTTGAAGCAAACCAGAGTTGATCAGAGGTTTTTTTTTTTTTTAAGATTTATTTATTTATGCATGCAAGCTGGGGTACAGGCCAGAGGCATGGGGCGACGAGAGGGTTCACAGAGTGAGGAGCAGCACAGGCAGATCATCGGAAACACACTGCTGAGGGGAGCAGGGGGTGAGACAGGAGAGGTCTGTTGCACCATATGGGAATCTCCCTGGCCGGGCGTCGAACTTGTGTCGCAGTGCAGCGCTTAACCGCTGCACCACCAGGGAGGCCCTGATCAGAGGTTTTCTAACTCACTTATTGCTGATGCTTTGGGCCCATCCCCGAAAGGGCTGGCCTGTCACCTTGTTAATCTTTCTTTGGCTCTACTCCAAATAATCTTGGCATGATTGTGTTCCGATCAGCACGCCAGACTCAGAGTTGCCAGAGCTGAGCTATTTATAACCACAGTATTTCTGAGCATGAGTTTGGGGAAATAAAGCCCTTTTCTCTAGAGGTCAGGTCTCTTCAGTTATTACAGAAGAGAAAGAAGAATTGGAAGGGGCCATGTTTGGGGATGGGAGGGGAGGGTGACTGAATAATGTGGCAGGCCCACATTGCCATCTTCAGAGTTCTAGTATCTTTTAACCCAGTGGGGAATTATATTAAGCAACTCTTCTGGACTTTGTGTGAGCTGAAGACCAACTCTTTGGGACTCCTTCATACTCCATTCCATTAGCTCCTCGATTATGCCATATGTGATTAATATGGACCAAACCTTCAAGGAACCCATCAACATAGAGGGCATGTGTTGATAGGGGTGTTGGTATGACATGGAATCAAGCATGAGAAATAGACCCTGAAAGCCAAGGGGCAATTTGAGTGGCGGAGCAGTCCTTTGACAGTTTGTGTGAAAGGGAAGGGCAATCTCTTAGATCTCATGAGGACAAAGAAGGACCAAATAAGAATGGAAACAATCCCCTGTGTTTCAGGTAAGTAATAGAGGCAAAAATATCTTCACATGGATAGTCTTTGAGCCCTGGATGTTGTCAACCCAGCCAGGGAAAGTGAATCATGGCTTAGAACAGGAAGAGATCTTAGAAATCATAATTTTCAGATTTCTTTGCGATAGTAAAGGAGTTTATGCACAATTTTTAAATCGCGAAAGCTGAGAGGAGTCCATACATTCACTAAGATTAGTTTTTTCGGGGCCTCCCCGGTGGCGCAGTGGTTAAGCGCTGCGCTGTGGTGCTGTCGGCAGCGGCGACGCGAGTTCGACGCCCGGCCGGGGAGAATCCCACATGGCGCGGCAGACCTCTCCTGCCTCGCCCGCTGCTCCCCTCAGCAGTGTATTTCTGATCTGCCTGTTCTGCTCCCCAGTCTGTCTCTGGTGAACCCTCTCGCTGCCCCGTGCCTCTGGCCTGTACCCCAGCTTTAATGTATAAATAAAAAATAAATCTTAAAAAAAAAAAAAAGATTAGTTTTTTCAAGCTAAGAAAAGTTTCTACCAGATAGAATTTAGTCAACTGAGTAGTCATGATCAAGCTTATGCAAAACAGAAGCTTGTTTTGAGTGCTGTTTTTGTCTAGAGCTAAATTATAATTTAGTAAGTATAGAGTAATGGATGAAGCAAGGAAGGACAATCGGGGAGATGTCTACAAAAATATCACTTGGAAACCCCTTTGATGAGGGCATGGGGTAGGGTCTTTCAGTATTAACTTTAAAAGAATGTTGATTAAATTTCAGTGTTGCCATAAGTTTGAATATAATACAGCCATTAAGAATAATACTTAAAATACGATGCTAATGAAAGGTTGTCATGAGCCTAAATTTATTTAAAATTAGAAGTTTGAGGAGTGTGTGTGTGTGTGTTTGTGTGTGTGTGTGTGTGTGATGTGTCTGAACAATATTCCCAGATACCTCTAAATTCTTGAAAGTTCCTTTGGAAACCATCAATAGCCAAGCAAAATGGTTTTCATCAGCATGTAACAGGTTCTAGGAAGTCCACTTTGCCAGACTTCAACACTCTGAAGATTCTAGGATAGAGAAGTAGCTTATGATTCTCATGAGTCAGTCCATACCTCTCCCTGCATCTCTACTGGTGTCCTTTCTTGGCTGTGGGCCTACTTCCCATACTTCTCCTCAGGAGGATGCCAACCAATTTTTTTTCTTTCTTCCAAATTCTCAGGAACACAAAGTTGCTGTGAATTTTAAAATTTCACTTAGTTCAAGCACAGTAAAATATAATTACTACCCAGTGAGTTTGAGATCTTCAAATTTAATAGCAGACATCTCTTCTAGAAATTTGCTTGGCATTTCTTGTGGTGGTGGTCTCAAAGATAGCCTTTCCTCCCCCCCACCCATGGGAATGTGGCTGTTGCCCAAATTGACTCCAAACAAACCCCTCAGCCAACTGAATGTGACAGAAGAGACACTGCATGGCTTCCAAGTCTAGATCAAAAGATGCGTGTAGCTTACACTTCTGTTTTTTGGCATGCATGCTTCTGTAAAATGTGCAACTCTTCTGACCCAGAGGACACAGAGGAAGGCCAAGAGGCAAGGCCGTGTAGAGGAAGAAATGCCCAGCCAGCATCCTGTGTTCCTGCTAGGTCAGCTGAAACACCAGATATGGGAGTGACAAACTCATTTATAATTTGAACCGTCAGACAACTTCAGCCCCAACTACAAAAGATCCCGATTAAGAACCTCTCAACAGATCTGGCCCACATCTGGGCCTTTTTCATATTTGCAAACCCTTTCCCTTGCATTAGGCTGTAAACAAAAAGGTTCCAAAATGTTTTTCAATTTAGCACTTTATTTTACCCACCTTTCAGCTTGTGTGAGAGATGGGGCAGTGGTGAGTGCTACTTACATTTTCCCCTTTTATAAAGAAGCCCATTCAAGACATTTCCAAGATATGAAGTTACTTTTCTTGAGATAATGATGCCCTTCTCCTAAAAGGTTGCAGCAACTGCAGTGATGATCTTAAATGCTACTCTTCTCCTTTTTCAATAAATATATGGAAACTACAGATGAAAGTATACCAAAGGATGAAAGAATGAAAGCATATCAGGATGAAAATATATCAAAATGTGAATAGGAATCGCCAGTCAGTGATTATTCTATGTTTAATGTACCTTTTATAACTTCAATCAGCAAGAAAAAATTGCTTTTATAATAGAAATGATTTAAGAAATATATCAACGCATTTAAGTAAAGGTGAAATAGAAGGGCCAGAAAATTGTGAAAAGGCCAGTGGGGTCAGATAGTGTGCTCACCGTCATGTGCCAGCTCTGCCCACCCAGTCTCCCAGTTTCAGAGCCTACCTCCCACTATGGAGGCCACAGATACTAATCTTGTAACCACCCTTCTTGCTGCTCAAGCTTTTGCATGTGAACCATTCCCTGACGGTGGGACCCCAGGTGATGTCTGCTGGCGGGTTTCTGGGGGTATTCCTCCTTAGCAGTAATTAAGAAAATAGAAAGACTCCTTCTTTGGTCAGATACCTATGTACAATGCCAGGACCTGCAGCTACTGTATTGATTCTGTGAGATGGCCAGCCTACAGGCCGAGGTAGTATGCTGAGAGATATTGAGCCTTATGTTTGATTACAGCCTTGAGCCACTGAACCAACATATACTTCTTGACCCTTTAATGTGAAGTAATCACTGCAGTGGGTGAAGCAGCTGCCATAGCTGAGGGTATCCTAACTATAGGCATGTAACAGATGAAAGGGTTGTGCCATGGTTAGTTTCCTCTAGACAGAGAGAAAGCAGCAGGCTCAAGACCTGAGATCTTGTATAAATCCTGCTTGAGGATGGCTTCTAGCCTGTGAGTGGTCCACTGGTGCAGTGCAGAGTGGGAGAAATAGGAAATGCCTTCTCTCTTCCCTTGCTTTTCAATCTGCCCATGCTTTACATTGAAAGCAAGCATGCCTGCTGTTTCATCTGCTGGGAGCAGAGAAAGAGGAGCAGGAAGCAGTGGGCTGCAGTTCCACAGTGTGTATCACTCCCAGTAGAACCAGTAGAACCAGTTTCCCATTTGGAATGAGAAGAGAGGTGAGGGTCACATGTTAAACTTTTACTGATTACTTCCTGCCTAATACAGGGTTGGTTTTATCAGCTTGTCACAAAGTTTCTAGAGTCTGATGTTACAATGTTCACTAAGCTCTCTTCATAAATGAGAAGCTAGAAAATGTCTGACTTTTGGTAAATTCACAATGAAATCATTAGTGCTTTGGCCACAGATCTTCCCTGCCTCCAGGGTGCTGTAAATACATTAGTCAATGAAATGTTTCAAGGTTTCAGGACCAGAATAGTTGGAATGCTTGAAAGAGTGGCTATTTGGTGTACAAAGATCAAGTGATAACCAACCCTGTCCCATAGTTCAGTGAGTAGAAGATGAGAGTAACTTAACCTCACTTTTGTTATTGAACCTATTTTTATATTCATATGAACCTTTAAAAATTTGCATATTGTCTCTCTCTTCTCCAGTAAATGTTGACAGAAATAAAGTACATTTTAAAATAGCATCTCACATGCAGAAATAAAACTGCAGCCTTAAATTTGAAAGCAAGTAATAACAGTTATGTCTGCTGAATGATCTCTTTTTCCAGAAATTTCTGAAGAGGATCATATCCATATATCCATCTATATGGTTAGTATAAGTCACCATGTTAGTAAAATGTGTCCCAAACCATGAGGGTTTCCCCCTTAAAAATCAGCATTCTGAAGGCAATCTCTAAGGGATTTGGGTGATATTACTTGGGCAATTGGACTCTCCCTTAAATGATTTAGAATTAGGGCTAAACTAGCCAAGCTAAGCCTATTCAACTAAGAAGACATAATTCCTATGGAATTATATTTTGGTATTAGCTACTTTTTGATAGAGTTCATTTTTTAGAGCAGTTTTAGGTTCACAGCAAAATTGAACAGAACGGACAGAGATATTCATGTATTCCCTGCCACCACACATGCACAGCCTCCACACTATTAATATTTCTCACCAGAGTGGTACAGTTATTTTTTTTTGAGATTTATTTATTTATACATACAAGCTGGGGTACAGGCCAGAGGTGTGGGGTGGCAAGAGGGCTCACCAGAGACAGGGTGGGGGCAGAACAGGCAGATCAGAAATGCAGTGCTGAGGGGAGCAGTGGGCGAGGCAGGAGAGGTCTGCCGTGCCATGTGGGACTCTCCCCGGTGGGCGTCGAACTCGCATTCCGCGCTGCCAACAGCTCCACAGTGCAGCGCTCAACCTCTGCGCCACCAGGGAGGCCCAAGTGGTACAGTTACTATACTGTACCATGACAGTAAAATATCATCACCCAAAGTCCATTATTTTCATTAGATTTTTGGTAGACTCGAGTGACGTCATCAACATGGCGGTGAAGGGACACTAGTATCAACCCTCAAAAGAAAAGCTGCCTATAGAGACATCAGCCAAACCCAGAGAAAATCCAGAAACGCTACATAAATCTAACACCCTCACGGGTGAGTAGAACTTGGAAAGAAGCTAAAAAGACTGATTAAGGAGAAGAAAGAACCACCAGATCACCTCTCCCCTCCCCTCAACACAAAACCGGACCAGGAGACCAAGATGAGGGGCACCTGAGGAAACCCAGAAAAAAAAAAAAGGTGAGCAGAGGCATTTTCCCGGGCACCGCAGAGTGATGAAACTCGAGACTGACACCAGCGGTCCCTCCAGGTAGCAACAGAGCCCTGGAGAGGGCAGAGTGCACTGGGGAAGTTGGTGGGACACGGAATAAAGTCCCGGGCAGCCGAAGTGTGGTGTGGCCCCTCCCCCCACCTCCATTACGGAGCCAGCTCTCTAGCTCCTCTCTGGAACAGAACTCTGGGGTAGTGGTCTACCACCCCTTCAGTGACACTATTAATAGCTAACCACTGGAGGAAACGCAGGAGAAAAAAAAAAAATCTCCCAGCTACAGGTGCGGGGGAAACACAAGACATAAGCCGCACACCATAGGAACTTTCTGTCCTGTCCCGTGCAAGAGAGCGAGAGTCCCCCAGGCAGTTCCACGGTGCCGCTCGCAGAGAATTACCACAGGAGGTGGTCAGTTTCATAACACACAGATAAAGACTGCGGGCTAGGCTGCCACAACTGCCCTCCAGGCGCCGGAGAAGTGTGGAACAAAAGCCGCGCTTGGTTGGTACTTCCCGCTCTGCCCCGCGCAGAAGAGGGAGCCAGGTCAGGGAAACCCCACCAAAGCAAGCCAACGCCCTCCAGGCGTGCACGCCCCGCACTGCCACGGCCCTGCCCTCCAGCCAGCAAACAACCTCGCCCCGCCCGCCCTCCAGCTGCCTGCACTGTCCGGGGCCCGCCATCCAGCCCTGCGCACGCGCAGCCACACCCCCACCCTCTGGTCATGCGTGCCGAGCCGCTGCTGCCCTCTAGCAAGTAGAACCAAGAACCATGCCTGCCGGCACCAACAGCACAGGAATGCAATGATCAGAGCAAAGCAGAAGGCCAACAACAGGAAGAAAAAAAATTACAAATGACCCTCAAAACAATTCACCACAGAAAGAAAATCCTTCTTCAGAACCCAATAATATGGACATAGAAGATTACATCTGCCTAACAGATAAAGAATTCAGAAT